>JAGFNQ010009503.1:0-39288 GCA_024364735.1 Boesenbergia rotunda
GCAATGTCCTGTGCGGCTGGTTGGCGTCGCCAAGTCAGAACCCCGGTGCCCGAGACGTCTATACCGGCTAAAGAAAAGTTTCTAAATCCTATCTCGTCGAATTCGGTCATCGTGGTAATCTCGCCGTCAGCGATATTTCGGCCGTGGTGGTGGAGGATAGAGGTGATGACGTGGCAGTAGGGAGTGCGGATCCGCCCCTTAGTGGATACACTAGAGGCATGTAGGATACAGTGGAAGAGGTGAAGGCCTATATCTATGTCCAGATGGTGGATAAGGGCATAGAGAAGAAAAGTGTGAAAGGGTTTCATGGTGGCTGTGTCCCTAGTGGACAAAGGAAGGATGCAACGGACAATTACTCTGTAGAGAGCGTAGTCCTGAATCGGGAGTCGGGTGGAGTGGAACTGCCCTCCTGCAGGGTCCATGGCTTCCCCAAAGAAATAGTTGTATAAGGTGTTCAGGTCAATATGAGAGTAGGGGGCGTCGAAGGGCGGGTTCCTTGGAGGGTAGCAACAGAAGATGGACTGAGATGGTCGGAGTCCCAAAAATCGGTTCAGTAGGGTAGGAGTGATGCTCAAGGGCATTCCTTGAACGGTAGTGACGAAGCTCAAGTGGTCTTGCCTAACTATGTTGTTATAGAATTCTGCACATAGGGTGTTGTTGATCGAATGTGTGCAGATACGAGGTTATCTAGTTGATAGAAGTTAATTGCGGACATTGCGACTGGACAGGATTGGGAGAAGAAATGACGGTTAAGGTAGCTTGTTTTAATCGGAATGTAGGTGGTTTGTGCGAACTTGTTACAAAGTGCTAGGTTAGGAAATCTAGGGTCGGGACTGGGCTCATTACCGGGGTTCGACTGAACTGCTCGGCGTTTTCTAAGTGTAGAAAAAATAAGTGATTAAGGATAAAGAAGGAGTGTGCAAAAAAAAAAAAAAATTTGTAATTTAAGAAAAATTAATTGCACAACTAAGTTTCATACCTTGGAGGCATGGTTGAGGCAAGGGAAGGCTTAGGTTCACTTGATCCACAAGAATGAGGCAAAGGGAAGAAGGAGTGTGAGATGTGGTGTGGGAAATGAGGGAGTCTCGGGTCCCTTTTATAGGGGTTGATGGGGGGGCGCCCGACGGGTCACGGGCGCCCTCTACAGGTTGGTTTTGCCTCGGGCAGGGAAAAGGTCTGAAGGGGCGCCCGACAGGTCACGGGCGCCCTTCTCAAAAGCTGTTTGACTGCAGCTTTTGACTGCTTTAATCAGCGTGGGAGACAGGTTTTGATGGGGGCGCCCGACATGTCACGGGCGCCCTAGGTACCAGACTTTTGACTGTTTTGACCAGGTTTGACTGTTTGACTCCGTTTGACTGTGTTTGACCATGTTTGACTAGGTTAATCATAGTTTGACCATGATTATGAAAGCACAAGCAAGGTGGTTTAATTTGAGCTTAATTTTCCTGTCTCACTGAATCTAGGATTTTCAATCACGTTAACCTTAAGGTTTTTGTGAGACAGGTTTGAAGGTAAAAATTAATTTTGAAAGGGAATTTTCATTTATTTTGAAAAGATATTTACTTTTGAAAACAGATTAAGTGTTTTTCGAAAAGATAATAAGTTTGAAAAATAGAGGTTTTGAAAGAAACAGTTTAGAATCTATAATTATTTGAAATTTGAGTTAGATTCGAATTTGACAAAAGTTAACTTGAATTTGAATTTCAGAAATTGGCTTCCAGGTCTTGGCGAGGCACTAGGCCTTCTTTGGCCGAAGCCTTATGGGATCATCCACCCTTTCCTTGACAAAGCCTTTTAATGAAATTTCATTTTCAAATTAAATTAGTTTATTTTCTGGTCTAACTAGCTTGGGTCTTGGATCGGTAGCTTCGGCTAGTTCCGCCAAATTGGCTTCCCTAACGTACTATCATCTCACCTCCTCCCAATACTATGTTTTCAATTTTCAAGTAATTTTAGTCCTTCATTCTAAGAATTCCTTAAATCTAAGCATGGCAATTTGCAAGAAATTAAATAAACACACAATCAATCAATTAAAAAAAACTATCTAATTATAAAAATTGTTTTGATTTTGGCTTCCCCTGGACTATAGCCTCTATATGGGTTAGGCAAGAGGTGAATCTTGTCCTTGGGGATCCAAAATTGATTTGAACCAGTTGGTTTAGTCAGGCACAGTTTTGGCACCCATGCCTGAACCTTAGGTCTTGACTGGTTCAGTACAGCAAAGTAAGATCTTTGCCGAGATTTGGTTCTATAGCCAAGTCCGGATCGGTTTAGAACAGACTTCTGTTTTCCCAGAATCATATCAAGATTCTTGGAACCAGAAGTGAATCGTTCTAAAGCTGTTCTTAAATCCTTGACTTGAGTTTTCAAGGAGAAATTCTCTGATTCAAGTTTCTCAACTTGATCAGGGGTTTCTTCCTGAATTTTCTCAGTTAAGGAATTAGAATCAGCTCCCTCTTTCAGGAGTTTTACTTCCTGTCGGAGGGACTCGATTCGGAGTTTGGCTTTCGCCAAATCTCGGGATAGATAGGAAATAAGAGAATTTAATTGCGATTTTGAAAAACCCGTTACCTTTATTTCGCCGTCTTCGGAGAATGTCAGCTTGCCGTTGTCTCGTTCCGAGTCTGAGTCAGTCTCGATTTGATCCGAAGCGGTCAGGGCTAGAAGATTGGACTGAGGTGCTTCTTCTTCTTCTTCTGAGGAAGACTCGTCCCAGGTTGCTTGGAGTGCCTTCTTCTTTCTGTTCTTTTTGGACTCCTTTAGACTTGGACATTCAGTCTTGTAGTGGCCCTTCTTCTTGCATTCGTAGCAGGTTACGTTGGGCTTTTGTTTGTCAGTTGCCGGTTCATCTTGTCCGTCCTTTCTTCGGCTTGTTCTCCGTGTGTTAGTTTGGTTCTTCAACTTTTTGTAGTAGCTTCGAGCTAGCCGGACCAGTTCTGATTGATCTTCTTCTTGATCTTCTATTTCTGAATCTGAGGTAGATTCAGGTTCAACTTGAATTTTCTTCTTGGTCATTTTCCCTGTTTTCCCTGCAAAAAAGGCTATACTTTTCTCGACCAAATTGGAGTTAGTCTGTTCATGCAGCTCAAGTTCAGAAAATAACTCATCTAGCTTAATTTTTGAAAGATCCCTAGAGACCTTGTATGCATCTACCATAGATGCCCACAAGGTGGTCCTAGGGAATGCGTTTAGGGCGTACCTTATCAGATCACGGTTTTGAACCTGGTGACCTATTGCGTGAAGACCATTCATCAGCTCCTGGATTCTGGCGTGGAGCTGGGCTGCTGTCTCGTTATCTGCCATTTTGATAGTGAAGAGCTTGTTCAGTAGCAAGTCTCGTTTGCTGATCCTTGTATCTGAAGTTCCTTCGTGGAGTTCAATCAATTTAGCCCATAGTTCCTTTGCACTTTTGAAGGGTCCTACGCGGTTCAGCTCTTCTTTCGTTAGTCCACATTGTAGAGTCTGGGTTGCTTTGGCGTCAGCTTCAATCTTTCGTTTAAGGGCAGTGTCCCATTCTGAGTAGTCTTGTGGTACACCTTCAGCATTGGTGGGAATCATCAGTCCAGACTGGATGATTATCCACATTTCCACCTGAGTTTTCAGGTGGACCTCCATTCGACTTTTCCAGTAGGGAAAGTCTTCTCCACTGAAAAGTGGAGGTCTGGCGGTGCTAAATCCTTCTTGGATAGACATTTGTTACTGAAATAAAAGTAAACAACAAAAATATTTCCAAGACTTGGTCTTGGATTAGTAGTGCGGGAAGAAATAATCAAACACAGATTTCAAGGGGTGTTGCACCAACCTTGAGATAAAAACTCGAACGAAAAAAAATTTTTTTTTTTTTTTTAAAAAAAATGAGAAGAAAAAAAAAATCCGAAAAATATTCAAACTGGTGGTTGCACCAGATTTGACTTCCCCGCTCTGATACCACTTGTTGGATCGAGAATTGCGAGAGAGGGGGGGGGGGTGAATGTCGCAAATCGTTCGGATTTAAAGAGCAAGTGCACAGCGGAATAAAATAGAGTAAAACAACGCTAACACGATCGTCTTACTTGGTTCGGAGCCTAGGTCGACTCCTACTCCAAGGCCCACGGTCGTTGACCGTTTACTATGGGCAATACTATAATCGCGCAAACCAAATTTACACAAATTAATTACAGTAAATTGCAGTAAGAAAAAGACAGCTCTTCTTTGTTACCGACGTCCGGTGTAAATCGAAGTTTCGGAGCAGTTGGACGTCGCCGGCGCTTGTATCTCGAGTCTGGAGGGTTCTGGAGCAGAGCGCGGGAGCAGAGGAGCGTAAATGCTTTCAATGGAATTGATTGATTAAACCTGGGGTCGAGGCCCTCTTTATATAGGGCAGGGGGCGCCCGACATGCTCGGGGCGCCCCCCACGTGGCTGCAGATCCGGCGATGCTCTAGTCAAAGCTGATCTCGTTATCTTCGGGATTGTATTTGACTGGGGCGCCCGACGCGCACGGGGCGCCCGATTGACCGGTCAAACTTTATCACCGAGGCTTCACGAGGGTGAGCTGCAGCCGCCTTCAGTGGCGTGACACAGTGGGCGCCCGAGACACGGGGGGCGCCCGACATGCGGGGCGCCCGACACGCACGGGGCGCCCCCAATTGCGCTGCTGTCGGGGCGTTTACCTCTCTGCTGACTTTGGGTTGACTCTGGGGCGCCCGACACATCCGGGGCGCCCTACTCAGCTACGGCCTCACTCCTTTGAGGCTCTCTGAGCTGCAGAAACACAGTCCTTCGGTCCTGCATCCAGGGTTAGTCCAAAACAGCAAATAATAAGTTAGTTAAAACAGCCTTAGCTGTCTTGGTTCTGACTTTGGATCTCCAAAATGGAGCCCTAGGTCGAACCGACGCCTAATGTTCCCTCGAGGGGAACGCGTCCTCACCTACTCCTCTCGGGAGAGTTTTACCTGGTGCCAACCGGATCCTCCAGTTGGACTTTTGCCCAGCAGTCCTTCGCCAGGTCTTGAGTTACCAAGCTTCCCTTCGCTTGGTGCCTAGCAGCCCTTCGCTAGGTTTTTTTTCTTCTGGCAGTCCTTCGCCAGTGCCTAGCATTCCTTCTCTAGGGCTTGTCCTGTCTGGCAGTCCTTCGCTAGTGCCTAGCATTCCTTCGCTAGGGCTTGTCCTGTCTGGCAGTCCTTCGCCAGTGCCTAGCATTCCTTCACTAGGGCTTTTCCTGTACACTCAAGAAACTCGTTAGACAACCATTAACCCTTAACTTTTGAACCTTGTTGCCAATATCAAAACACAGGTTTGACTTGGGTGCATACTGCACCAACACCCAGAACTGAACCTATTGGACCAGCTGGACCTGAAGTTGAGCCAAGTACTAGAAAAACCAAGAAACCCAGACTAAGTCACCCAGCTGACCAAATCGTAGGTGATCCAACCTTAGGAGTCAGAACTAGAGCTTCCTATAGAAATCCTAGTCAAATAGCCATGATTTCAAAGATTGAACCTAAGACTATTGAGGAAGCCCTACCTGATCCTGACTGGATCCTAGCCATGCAAGAAGAGTTAGCCCAATTTGAGAGAAACCAAGTCTGGGAGTTAGTACCTAAGCCTAAGGGCAAATCTGTAATTAACACCAAGTGGGTATTTAGGAATAAGTTAAACGACCAAGGTGAAATAGTCCGAAATAAAGCCCGCTTAGTAGCTAAGGGATTCAGTCAAGTAGAAGGGTTGGATTATGATGAAACCTATGCCCCTGTAGCTAGACTTGAGTCTATTAGGATGTTACTAGCCTTTGCATCCCATAAAGGATTTAAATTATACCAAATGGATGTAAAGTCAGCCTTCTTAAATGGGCTTATTAAGGAAGAAGTTTATGTAGGACAACCCCCAGGATTTGAGGATATAGAAAAACCCGATCATGTCTACAAACTTAGTAAAGCCCTTTATGGACTAAAACAAGCACTCAGGGCCTGGTATGAAAGATTATCCAATTACCTGATTTCTAAAGAATTCAAACAAGGTCAAATTGACCCAACCTTGTTTGTTAAAATTTTAGAAAAGGATATATTTATTGCCCAAATTTATGTAGATGATATAATATTTGGATCAACTAACTCTAAATTTCTAAAAGAATTTGTAACAATAATGGAAAATGAGTTTGAAATGAGTTTAGTTGGGGAACTTAACTTTTTCCTAGGGTTACAAATCAAACAAAGGATGGAAATTATGTACATCAATCTAAATATGCTAAAGAACTAATTAAGAAATTTAAAATGGATAACTCTAAAAGTATAAGTACCCCAATGGCCACAAATGTGAAAATAGATAATGACCCTGATGGCAAACCAGTAGACCTAAAACTTTATAGAAGTATGATAGGAAGTCTACTATACCTTACAGCCAGCAGACCTAACATACTTTTTTCAGTAGGAATGTGTGCTAGGTACCAAACCTGTGCTAAGGAAACTCACTTAGCAGCCCTAAAATGAATTTTAAGATACATTAAGGGCACCCTAAATGTAGGGATATGGTACCCTAGGACTTCATCCTTTAAGTTGTCAGGATACTCTGATTCTGACTATGCTAGTTGTAAATTAGATAGAAAAAGTACAAGTGGAAGCTGTCAACTTTTAGGAAACAGCTTAGTAAGTTGGTGCAGTAGGAAGCAACACTGTGTTGCTTTATCCACAACTGAAGCTGAATATGTAGCCTTAGGAGAGTGTGTAGCTCAACTCTTATGGATGATGCACACTCTTAAGGACTTTCAGCTAGACTACAATCAGACCCAAGTCAACATTGACAATATTAGCTCAATTAACTTAACCAAAAACCCAATTCAACATTCTAGAACCAAACACATAGAAGTAAAACATCACTTTGTAAGAGATCACGTAGCTAGGGGTGAAATAGTCCTTAAGCATGTAGACTCCAAGTCCAACCTAGCTGACATATTCACTAAACCCCTACCTGAATCTGAGTTCAGCTCACTGAGAAGGCAGTTAGGATTATGCTTAGTAGAGTAGAATCATTTTTTTTTCTTCTGCTTTAATTGAAAATGCTTTAATTCATTTTAAAATGTTTTCTTTGTTAAAAATGTTTTACTTTGGTTTTAAAATTTTTTCCTTGACTTAGTTTTATATCAAAAACAACCCCCCCTTCAAAACTAGGTTTTTTTTCGAAATGGACTTAGCCTAGGCTCTATCCCTAGAATTGCATGCACCTATAGATCTAGAAGCCAGCATCTCACAAGCACCTTAGGGTACTTTGATTGACAACCTAGAAAGGGTTGAGATGCTTAGGACTTTGCCTTAACTCAAGATGCTTTAAGTTAGTGCATCTGCAGTAGTTGGGGCACTAAATACAAACTGAACAGCAATCAAGTTAAGTATCAAGTTTAGATAATCTAACTTGAACAACGCACTTAACTTGACTAACCCTAGCGAAAACTACTGTTTATAACAGTTGGTAAGTAGCTAATTGGGTTAGACACGTCCCTAAAGATTTAACCAGACTTAGGTTCCAGTTTGATTCAGTACAGCAAATGCTTTAATTATTGTAAATTTTTTTCTGCATTTTTGATATATGTCAAAGGGGGAGAGTTGGAAAGGAAATAGGGAACAAAAATTATTTTAAAATTTTTTCCCATTGTCTTCTTCAAAAAGTTAAGTTAGTTTTTATTTCTAAACTCTGAATTTTTTTGAAACTTAATGTTTTTGTTTAAAACTATTGCTAGCTTAAAGGTTTTTAAAATTCTCTTTAAAAATTTCCAGCTCTGAACTATGTGTTTTGAAATTATGTTTTAAGCTTAACGTAGTGCTTGAAATTTCTCCAAAACTGAAAATTTTCTAAGTCTGAAATTTTTCCAAAAATTTTTTCAAAATTGAAAATTTTCTAAGTCTGAAATTTTTTCCAAAACTGAAAATTTTCTAAGTCTGAAATTTTTCCAAAACTGAAAATTTTCCAAAGTGTGAAATGTTCCAAAAACTAAAAATTTGTCTAAAAGCTTTCAAAGTTTTCCAAGCTTAGAACATCTTTTCGAAAAACTTTAGAGATTTCCCAACTTATTATCAAAACTTGAAATCTTCTAAGTACTTAACTCACACCACCTATTTTTTGAAAAACCTAGGGGGAGATTTCTTCCAGGGGGAGGGAATCTAACTTAGGATTTCAATTTCAGCATTTTTTCCTTAACTTTTTGAACTAGGTTGCCATATATCAAAAAGGGGGAGATTGTTGGTGCAGAATGCACCCAAGTCAAACCTGTGTTTTGATATTGGCAAAAGGGTTCAAAAGTTAAGAGTTAGTTGTTGTCTAACAAGCTTCTTGAGTGTACAGGAAAAGCCCTAGCGAAGGAAGGCTAGGCACTGGCGAAGGACTGCCAGACAGGAGAAGCCCTAGCAAAGGACTGCTAGGCACTGGCAAAGGACCGCCAGAATGCTAAAGCCCTAGCGAAGGACTGCTAGGCTGGCGAAGGACTGCCAGAAGAACAAACCCTAGCGAAGGGCTGCTAGGCACCAAGCGAAGGGCAGCTTGGTAACTCAAGACCTGGCGAAGGACTGCTGGGCAAAAGTCCAACTGGAGGATCCGGTTGGCACCAGGTAAACTCTCCCGAGAGGAGTAGGTGAGGACGCGTTCCCCTTGAGGGAACATTAGGCGTCGGTTCGACCTAGGGCTCCATTTTGGAGACCAAAGTCAGAACCAAGACAGCTAAGGCTGTATAAAATAATAATATAATTGTTATTTGGACTAACTCTGGATGCAGGATCGAAGGACTGAGTATCTGCAGCTCAGAGAGCCTCAAAGGAGTGAGGCAGAAGCTGAGCAGGGCGCCCCGGACAACCAGGGCACCCCCAAGGTCAACCCAAGTCGGTAACAACCTCGACGCGTTTTCACCCCGCTTGTCGCGAGCGCCCCGCGTGTCTCGGGCGCCCCCACTGCCAGCTGCCGATGCGCATCCCTGCGAAGCCGAAGAGATGAGGCTTTGACCGGTCAATCCGGGCGCCCCGAGTCCTCCGGGCGCCCCGGTCAAACCGGATCCCGAGGATAATGGGATCAGACGTCGACCGAGCTACAGCCGGATCTGCTGCCACGTGGGGGGCGCCCCCGTCGACCAGGGCACCCCTAGGCCCTATATAAAGGGCCCTCGACCCCCTTCTTCAGAGCATCACTAACTGCGACGCTTCCACGCTCTTCTGCTTCCACGACACGCTCCCGAACTCTTCCAACTCGAGCTGACGACGTCCTACTGCTCCAATACTTCAATCTACACCGGACGTCGGTAACGAAGAGCTTGATTAAGTTTACTACTCTGATTCTGTAATATTTTTATTGTAAACTTTCTCGAACGTATAGAATTGCCCGCAGAAAATGGTCAACGACCGTGGGCCTTGGAGTAGGAGTCGACACAGGCTCCGAACCAAGTAAAACGACCTTGTTAGCATTATTTTTGTGTCTTATTTCCACTGCGCACTTACTCTTTTTAAATCCGAACGATTTGTGACATTCACCCCCCCCTCTCTCGCATTTCTCGATCCAACACAGTCTAAGTGGTCAAAGATTGACTTGACACTTGGTAATAAAAAACTCAATAGGAAGTTGGCCTGGAAAAGTCCAAGTGGGTCAAAGGTTGACGTGGCACTTGGTAATCGGAAACTCAATGAGAAGTTGGTAGGGAAAAGTCCAAGTGGGTCAAAGGTTGAGCTAGCACTTGATGAATAAGTCCTGGCAAGTCAAGATTGATAAGATGCTAGGTAGCACGAAATCCCAACGAATTACGGATGACTTAAGGGTTGGGCGAAGAAACCCTAAACTTGAGTTTAGAGTTTAGGGTTAGACAATCGATTAACCCAAGGCCAATCAATTAGGTTGATTGCCTAAATGATTGGGAACTCAATTCACAAAAATAGAAAGGCTGGAATCAATTAGTTCATCGATTTTGGTATTCCTAATCGATTAGGGAAAACAATTAGCTGAGTTTTTCGTGAAGCATAGTAGGCTTCTGAATTGATTAGCCAAATCCATTCAGAGGTACCAATTGATTAAGGTAATCAATTGGATGGTTTTTCATGTGAGCACAGAAAGCAGTGGAATTGGTTGGGGCAATTGATTCAGACCTCATCAATTAATTGGGATAATCGATTGGAGGTCCTTCATGAGAGAATAGAAAGCTTTGGAATCAATAGGGTTAATCGATTAGATGCTGATAATCTATCATTATGGCTCACAAATCGATTAGACGGGCGAAAAAGAATCATTCTGTAGATTTTGAATGGTCGATCTGATGTGGATTAAGGATAAGACTAATCAATTGGGAAATGATTTCTAGCCCTAGAGAAACCCTAGAAAAGGCGGTTTCATGACGTTTTCTGCATGCCAATTCTTAGGTCATTGAGAAAGAAGTGTTGTTGCATTTTCAACTGATTAAGAGGCATTTACAAGCAATAAGATAGTAAGCTAAGCAAGATTTCATTATTGTAAAGTTGTTTTTTTATTTCATTTATCTTTGCTTTTGTTTCTCTTGTTGTATGCTCGTGCTCAAGTTTGTAAAAGACTTCTCCGCCTCCGGATTATTTTCGAGAAGGAGGTTTCATAGTGCATACTACGTGTGAGAAGTGATCCTTTGGATTAGTTTCTTCAAGGAAATGGATACTAAGTAAAATCCATCCATACTAACCCGTATAGAATGAATATAGATGCACAAAATAAAAATTTACAACAATACAAGGATAAAGATTATCACGTAGGTTGTTGGAGAGCTTCTCTTTGTACAAGCAACAAGTTTTACACGATCAATGTGTATGGAATAGAATTTTGTAGTAGAAGAAGTCTTTGGCTCTGATCTCGAGGTACCCTTTTATAGGCTTCGTCAGTCACCTGATAAGTGATTTCGTCGACTAATCCATTTAATCAACTGATACTTTGATGGGTCGACTGAACCCCTTCTCCTACCTTGTTTACGTTGCTTGGCTAGCATTGCTTTTAATTTATCCGTTGACTGATACTTTGATGCGTCAACTAAACCCCTTCTCCTACCTTATTTACATTGCTTGGTTGGCACTTCTTTTAATTTACCCATCGACTAATCCTGATGATCAGTCGATTGAATCATAATTCTTTTCTCAGCCCCGCGCTTACCCAATGTGGATCCGTCTACTGATCTTGATGATCTGTCGGCTGATCATGTTAAATCCGACACTTTTGAGTAGGTTTCGGAAATTTTCGGAGAGTTACCAGGTAGATTCCAGGGTTTTCAAGACCTTGGAGACAAACTTAGGGACCAAAATGTAATAAAACAAACAATTACAAGGACTAACATGTAATTGAGTTTAAACCCAGGGGTAGCCTTGCGATTTGACAAAGGTGTTGGTCTAAAGTGCAAAAGAACCAGCTTATATACCTTAACCTAATTCCTTTCGGCCAAACCAACCACGCCCCAGCGTCTCACCTCTTCTCCCCTCATCTGCTTCGCCGATCGCTATCCTCACATCCGTCCACAGGAGCCGACAAGCCCTAGCCGGAACCTTTGCTTAAGGTCGACCCGGTGAGACTCTCTCCTCTTGCTACCGACCATAACTTGGCGCACGCGAGTCTCAACCTTGGTTTCTCTTTCACCATTTGAAGTCGACGCCGTGGTTTGACCAGGAGATCTAGAAGCCATAGCAGAATCCAGAGTTGAGCTTGTTGTGTCCGGCGGAACTTACGTAAGGGCCTCTCTAGCTAATTTGATCTGGTATGGGGTGGATGGACTCAAGGTTTTGGATACTAGCTGATACGCGTGTGATGGCAGATCTGAGCCCAAATCTGGAATTGGTATCGGGCTTCTTTTCCACAATTTCTGCTCCAAGCCATTGGGCAGGTCTATTGTGGAGCTGTCGAAGATCCCCTGCCGTGAGCTTCTTAAGTTGATTCAGCTAGGAAGCAGTTTGTGGTTGCTCAGCACCTTCTTGTAGCAATTCTGCTGTGTGAAGCTGGAAATTTGGGCGGCTGTGTGTGAGGTAAGCTAAATTCGGTAGGGGGTTATTGAATTCAATGTTCTCTTGGATGTATAAGATTGTTTTGCTGCTGAGTTGATGATCTGTAGGAATGAGTAAGCTCAGTGAATATGCCACCCATGATTCCGTCTTATGTTAAATGAGTTATGTATTAGGCTGTGGATTCATGTAGCAGGTTAGTTTCTGTCGTTCTGGAATGAATGATCAATTACAACTCTACTTGGATTGGAATAGTTGTCTTATAACAGGAACATGTTGGGATCAGTTTAGGTAACTGTGTATTAGGATTTTGTAGGGTTGGTCACATGATACTTGGGTTGAGATTGGGTTTAGTATGAAACTTAACTCTAATAATCTAAGTGTGGGGAATTCAAATTGAGGGTTGGACCTAATTTCTCGCTACGATGAGTAATTAGAAACCTTTGTATTTAATTAAACGTAATTAAATGAAAGGGGACAAATGGGTTAACCCTAATTTGGTTTAGGGAGTAATTAGCTAACTATCTTCCTGTAAGTAGCTAATTAAATACATCCTTGATACAGGGACTTGACTTGGATTTATTGCTGCTTATTATTGGCGGGTGGTTCTTTCTACTTTGATATGGACTTCTACTCTTGGGGCGGGTACTTCTGTTAGTGATATGAGAGAAGTGTCCTAAAGCAATCGCCTTATGATTGTAAACATTTATTTTAATAAATGATAATTCACTATTTGAGTATAATGTTTGTGTATTTGATTGGGATCTTAAACTCATCTACTGAATGTCCGCAATACAATTGACAGCATAAGAGAATTTGTGATGGGATCACAACTAGTGATTATCTATAAATGTGCAATTGTGAAGTATTGAAAATATCCCTAGTCGATGAATTGATAAAAACAGACACTATCAATTCTGTTGAGACTAGCATGGGTTATTCTCTAATCAGCTGATTCTCACTGGCTGGTGACATTGGGATGTCCGGAGATAAACATGGATGCTAGTTAAGGGAACTAGTTCATTGGAGTGACTAGCCGTAAAACTTCATATGGTAATCTACATATAGATATGTCAATGAAGTTCTTACTGCAGCTTAAGTGCGATGTTCCTTTGACTTGCGGTGTTCAAGTCATCTTGGTTATGGAGACTTATACATTAACATCTTAAGCAAGCATCTCCAAGAAGGTGTGGACCCAGGATGATTGGGTATAAGCCGAAGTGCCCGAAGATATTTGAACAGCCTACAAAGGATTCACCACTCCTTGCGAGGAGATGTATACCCAGGCCTATCGTCGGATTGTTACTCAAAGTGTCTGGCCAGAGCATATCATGTTTAGAGTATGAGTCTCTTAAATACATGAGAGTAATTAGAAATCCAAAGGACGAGAAAGACACTACTTGGGCTAGGTGTGACGTAGTCAGTCTAGTGGGGACTGACACAATCAGACCATGTCCTGAACCAAGTGGGTATAAGCTGGTGAAGGGAATGGGGCACGATACATTAGAGCTGCTGAAGGGTTTCAGAATAATTTCTGAGGTCAACCGTTGATCTTTCGATTAATTGGGGATCATGATGTACTACTAGGTGCCACTCATGATCGTTCTATAATTAATGAATTATAGACGGCCAACATAAATCGAAAGTCTATTTAGTCACACACACTACGAGTAATCCGAGGGATTTAAAACGAGTTGAAAATTGGATTTTCCGATCAAGAGAAATAAGTCGAATCTGAATTTATCAGAGGCGCAACGGAAACTTAAAAATGGCTAAGTCTTTTGAAGGCTTATTGGGTGAATTAAATGAGTTTAATTCGCGTTGGGTACGGCTCGGTTTGGCCGGCCAAAGAGGGTGCCAAACCCCTTTGGTTTGGCCGGCCACATCAATGGGGGGAAACCAATTTAATTGGTTTAATTAATAAAATAAATCTAGCGCGATTTGTTTTATAAATTATGGATAAATAAATTTGTATAAAGAAATTTATTCCCTTTTTATGGAAATTAAAATGATCCATGGAATGGTTTATTTTAATTTAATAAAATCAATTATGAATTGATTTTTCTATAATAAGAAAATTTATAAATTTCTTATAAAATTTATTCCATAATAAAAGGAGAGAAGGTATTTGTTTTATTATAAAGTTAGTTATAATAAAACTTGGCTTAAACGGAATAATTAATAAGAGAATTTATAGGATAAATTTCTTATGAAAATTCCGTTAAGAGGGAGACTTGGCAAGGGAGAGGTTACTATATAAAAGAACCAAGGCTAGCCTTGAATTCCAATCAATAGAGTAATCAAGAGATTAATTCTCTCCCTCTCTCTCTCTTATTCTCTTCCTCTCCTTCTCCTTCCCTCCTAGGGTCGGCGCCCCTTGTTCATCCTAGGGCCGGCGCCCCTAGTCCAACCAAGGGCCAGCGCACCCTCACCCTTCCAAGGGTTGGCATGAGCAACCATCACCAAGAAGGAGCCAAACAAGAAGAAGAAGAAGCGGATCGCAACTCCTCTCTTCCCAGAATTTTGATTCCGTTTCTTGTTGGTTTGTTTCCATTCTTTTCTCTTGTTCTAGTTGTGCCTTTAGAGAATCTAGTAGTTCTCGTCGGCACAAAACTCGTGGCTTTGCGAAGTCATCCCGAAGAGAACTCGGCGTGGACGCGAATAGAGGCGGAGCTTCCAAGGGACGCTACGGTTGGATCTCGTCCCTTTCTTCGAGTTACGCGAGGTACAAAGTAAATTAGTTTACTTTTCCGCAAAATTTTAATTTATGATCATGTTCACACATCATAAGGTCGCATGCTAGATACGTGGTTAAAAATAATTTGAGAAATTATTTATGCTAATTCTTCCGCTGCACGTAAATATTTTAAAATTTACGAACCCGTATCCTTGTGAACATGCACCCGGTCCCAACAGGGGTATCAGAGCCGGTTAGTGTTCGACATAATCATATAATTGTTTTGTGGAAAACTTTGTCATGATCTCAATTTTGGAAAAATTTTCAATTATGGAAACTTTCCAATTATAATAATTTTAGATTTAGGAATTTCAATGTTTGGAAATCCTCATGAAATTTCGCAAACTTTTGAAATTTTCTAGTTTCTGAAATTTTATAATAATTGTGAAAACTTCCCATCTTTGGAAACTTTCCAATTTTGGAAATTTTTCTATTTTAGAAATTTTCCAATTTTGGAAATATGTAAGTTTTCTTTGTACCAGAAACTTACAAATATTCTGAAAACCTATTATGAAATCTCGCAATTTTGGGCACTTTCTTTCAAGAAAGTCTAGACAAATTTATGGACAATTAATTGACAATTAAATTTGAATTGGTTTTTAAATTGACAACAAAATTCTTTATTTTGGATTGAGCCTCGGGGAGCCGTCCAATTTAAAGTTAGTTGTTGTAATTTAATTTCCCAATTTTAAATGAAATTGTCATGTTTAATTTGGTTACGCTTCCGAAGCGGACCAAATTGGATTTACGATAAATTACTTTTCTTTGGGTATCTGAGCCTCAGGGAGCCACCCTTAGAAAACGATTTGTTGTAATTAATTAAATCCATGAATAAAATATGATTTAAGATATGATGCTCTTACATATTGTTGTCTCCAAAATTAATTAAGAAAATGGTTTCCTATAGAGTTTTCTTAAATGAGATTTTCATGAAAATAATATGTGGTTGAATTAAGGGATTTGTCTCTTAATTTAACAAGATTTGATTTAGAGAAATCAAAGTCTTAAATATATTATTTCCGAAATTGATTATGACAATTTAGGAAATTGTTTCCCAAAACAATTCTTTGAATAAAGTATGAAATTAGAATTAGGAAATCCGGTTCCTAATTCAATTTATGAGACTTGATAAATTAAGTCACATACATACTTTATTAAGGAAATCGTTAGTCATGACATAATTATATGTCATGAATGTGCTTAGAAAAGAAAGGATGAGACCCAAACCCCCTTACAAAATATTAAGGCCAACACCTTCCATTAATATGGTTAGAATCGGAGTTTTGTTTCTCGTTTGGGTTGATGGACACATCCATGCCCAGCTTGAACCTCAACATGTTCAAACCATGGAATTAGTTTATGTATAATATAGTTGGAGTCAGAGGTCAATCCTTAGTTTTGGTTGTTGGACACATCCAAGCCTGACTAAACGGTTGAATGAACTCCAACCATATTAAAACTATTTCTTGATTAATGGGTCAGCCTTAAGCTTGGAGCATCGATTTGTTGTGCCACAGCCAAGGTCGATGTAAAGAGAGGTGCAGTTGGGTGCTATGTATAATGTTGCATACTGTTGGATCGAGAAAGACCGATAGAGGGGGGGTGAATATCGGAAAATGTTTGGATTTAAAAGAAAGAGTAAGTGCGCGGCGGAATAAAAACAAACAACGCAAACACCAAGGTTTTACTTGGTTCGGAGCCTGAGTCGACTCCTACTCCAAGGCCCACGGTCGTTGACCGTTTACTTTGGGCAATTCTATAGTGCGCAAAACGGTTACAAAGTGAGATTACAAAATTACTGTAAATAGAAATATACACTTTGTTTTACCAACTCCCGGTGTAGATCGAGTTTCGGTGTAGTGGGAGGTTGACGGTGCTTCGTTCTTGAGTCGGGAAGTTTCCGGAGCAGATCGCGGTCATCAGAGCGTTTGGATGCGTTGAATGAAAGCAGTGTGTTGAAGCCTGGGGTCGAGGGCCCTTTATATAGGGCTAGGGGGCGCCCGGGACGTCGGGGGCGCCCCCCAACGTGGCAGCCGATCCGTTCCGATCTCGGTCAGCGTCTGATCCCCTTATCTTCGGGATCAGTTTTGACCGGGGCGCCCGCAGTGCTCGGGGCGCCCGCATTGACCGGGTCAAAGATTATCTGCCTGGCTTCGAGGGCTTCTTGGTTCAAGGTATGCGCCAGGGGGCGCCCGCAGCGCAGGGGGCGCCCGCAGCGCAGGGGGCGCCCGGGAGCACGGGGGCCCCCGACCCAGTGTGTATTCGAACCAGTCTTCTTGTTACTCATTTTGTATGGCCCTTGGGGGCGCCCGGGACGCTCTGGGCGCCCTACTCAGCAACTGCCTCTCTCCTCTGAGGCTTTCTGAGCTGCAGACACACGTTCCTTCGGTCCTGCATCCAGGGTTAGTCCAAAGCAAGATAACATAAAAATTAATTAGATTTATACAGCCTTAGCTGTCTTGGTTCTGACTTTGGTCTCCAAAATGGAGCCCTAGGTCGAACCGACGCCTAATGCTCCGTCAAGGGGAACGCGTCCTCACCTACTCCTCTCGGGAGAATTTACCTGGTGCCAACCGGCTCCTCCAGTTCGACTTTTTCCCGGCAGCCCTTCGCCAGGTCTTGAGTACCAAGCAGCCCTTCGCTTGGTGCCTAGCAGCCCTTCGCTAGGTCTTGAGTACCAAGCAGCCCTTCGCTTGGTGCCTAGCAGCCCTTCGCTAGGTCTTTTCTTCTGGCAGCCCTTTGCCAGAGCCTAGCATTCCTTCGCTAGGGTTTGTCCATTCTGGCAGTCCTTCGCCAGAGCCTAGCGGTCCTTCGCTAGGGCTTTTCTTCTGGCTGACATTCCTTTGCCAGTGCCTAGCATTCCTTCGCTAGGGCTTTTCCTGTACACTCAAGAAACTTGTTAGACAATAACTAACCCTTAACTTTTGAACCCTTTTACCAATATCAAAACACAGGTTTGACTTGGGTGCATTCTGCACCAACAATCTCCCCCTTTTTGATATATGGCAACCTAGTTCAAAAAGTTAAGGAAAAAAATGCTGAAATTGAAATCCTAAGTTAGATTCCCTCCCCCTGGAAGAAATCTCCCCCTAGGTTTTTCAAAAATAGGTGGTGTGAGTTAAGTACTTAGAAGATTTCATGTTTTGATAATAAGTTGGGAAATCTCTAAAGTTTTTTGCTAAGTTTTTCGAAAAGATGTTCTAAGTTTGGAAAACTTTGAAAACTTTAGACAAATTTTCAGTTTTAGGAACATTTCACACTTTGGAAAATTTTCAGTTTTGGAAAAATTTCAGACTTAGAAAATTTTCAGTTTTTGGAAAAATTTCAGACTTAGAAAATTTTCAGTTTTGAAAAATTTTCAGACTTAGAAAATTTTCAGGTTTGGAAAATTTCAGACTTAGAAAATTTTCAGTTTGGAAAAATTTCAGACTTAGAAAATTTTCAGGTTTGGAAAATTTCAGACTTAGAAAATTTTCAGATTTGGAAAACTTTCAAGCACTATGTTAAGCTTAAACATAATTTCAAAACACATAGTTCAGAGTTGGAAATTTTTAAAGAGAATTTTAAAACCTTTAAGCTTAACAATAATTTTAAGCAAAAACATTAAGTTTCAAAATAATTCAGAGTTTAGAAATAAAACTAACTTTGATTCACCAATTTTATTTTTTCAGTTCAACTTTTTGAAGAAGACGATGGGAAAAAATTTTAAAAAATTTTTGTTCCCTGTTTCCTTTCCAACTCTCCCCCTTTGACATATATCAAAAATGCAGAAAAAATTTTGCAATAATTAAAGCATTTGCTGTACTGAATCAAACTGGAACCTAAGTCTGGTTAAATCTTTAGGGACGTGTCTAACCCAATTAGCTACTTACCAACTGTTATAAACAGTAGTTTTCGCTAGGGTTAGTCAAGTTAAGTGCATTGTTCAAGTTAGATTGTCTAAACTTGATACTTAACTTGATTGTTGTTCAGTTTGTATTTAGTGCCCCAACTACTGCAGATGCACTGACTTAAAGCATCTTGAGTTAAGGCAAAGACCTAAGCATCTCAACCCTGTCTAGGTTATCACGCAAAGTACCCTAAGGTGCTTGTGAGATGCTGGCTTCTAGATCTATAGGTGCATGCAATTCTAGGGTTAGAGCCTAGGCTAAGTCCATTTCGAAGAAAACCCTAGTTTTGAAGGGGGTAGTTTTTGAAATAAAACTAAGTCAAAAGAGATTTTAACATTGATTTTTGAAATAAGTAAAATTAAGTTGAAAATGAAAACTGATTTTGAAATTTAAATAAAACAAAATTCTAGTTTTAGAAAACTTATTTTTGAAATCAAGAAAAAATTGAGTTAAACTATTCTACTGAACACAATCCTAACTAGTGAGTATGAGCTGGTCAACATAAAGTAATGTAGGTACTCAAGGTTCAACACAGTCATATAGTCAAACACAAGTCAACCCTACTGAGTAGGGATAGTCAAATAGGTACAATACTAGGTGAATCTAAGACGAAGGACCGGGATGATCGGAGGAGCCTGGCTGCCAGGATCGAAATAGGGTCATCATCTCATGATACTCTGCCTCTCTGGCCTCCCTCTCAGCTCGAAGTGCGCTCATGTAGCTGTTGTAGTAGCCCAGATTTGTTTCCATTTCTTCAGCGTGATTGGCCTCCACTTCCACTCGGAGGCTCTGTACGTGGGTCTCTAGCTGAGTCACTCGGTCGTAAAGTGTCGGTCGAGCGGGCTCATCTATGTGCGCTCGGGCTGCTGCTGCTACATCTCCGATGTCGACTTCAACCTCCTCGTCTGAGTCGACTGGTGCTCCGGCCTGCTGTCGTCGCCAACTAAGAACCCCGGTGGCCGACACCTCTAGACCCGCTAAGGAGAAGTTCCTAAATCCGATTTCGTCAAAGTCAGTCATAGTGGTAATTTCACCCAAGGTTATGTCACGACCGTGGTGATGAAGGAGGGACGTGATAATGTGGCAGTATGGTGTGCATACTCGTCCCTGGGTCGTGACTCTGGACGCATGCAGAATGGTATGGAACATATGGAGTCCAATGTCTATATCAAGGTGGTGGACCAGGGCATAAAGAAGGAAAGCATGAAAGGGTCTCATAGTCCCTAGGTCTCGGGTAGAGAGTGGTAGGATACAGCGGACCAGAACTCTATACAAGGCATAGTTCTGGGCCTGAAGTTCAACAGCTAGGAAGCGTCTGTTTGGAGGGAGGTCTTCCCTAAAGAAATAGGAATGAATAGTGTCTAGGGTAATGTCTGAGTAGGGAGGATCAAATGGGGGGTTCCTGGGAGGATAGCAACAGAATGTGGACTGAGAGGGTCGCAATCCTAGGAAGTGGTTTAACAGTGTAGGGGTGATGGTTAAGGGAATCCCTTGGACAGTGGTATGAAATATAAGATTATCTTGTCGAATTATATTATTATAAAATTCTGCACATAGGGTTTCATTTATGGTATGTGTGCAGAAGACAAGATTATCCAATTGATAGAAATTGATGATGTTCATGGTGACAGGGCATGATTGGGTAAAAAAGTGCCTATTGAGATAACTCGTTTTAATAGGCTTGTAGACAGTTTGTGCGAACCTATTACATAACTCTAGATTAGGAAATCTAGGGTCGGGGCTAGGTTGGGCACCGGGGTTGGCCGGGTTCGGTCGGCGTCTTTGAAGTTAAAGAAGTTAAAGAATGAATAAAGATATTGCATGGAATAAATTTAAAAGCAATAAAATTACTAATCATACCGGACGGCACGAGGAGACATAGTTGAGGGAGAGGACTTGCAAGGTCTTCTTGAAGAGTAAGAAGTGGGGAAGAAGGTTGATTTTTGGTGTGGGAAGTGAAGGAGGTTCGGGTGCCTTTTATAGGCAAGCTCATGGGGGCGCCCGGGAGCTTCCGGGCGCCCTCGTCAGGGCTGCTGCCAAAAGCAGTTTAAAGGTCTGGTTGGGGGCGCCCGGGACAGCCCAGGCGCCCTCAACAGGTTGCTTTTGCAGATTTGACTGCATTGGAGGTGACAGGGGCGCCCGCGTGGTTTCGGGCGCCCTGGTCAAGGGCTGACAGCTTCCGTCTCGAGGAACAAAAAAAGCAAGGGGGGGGGGCGCCCGTGTGGTCCCGGGCGCCCTTCTCAAGGGTATGTAGAGACAAAAATTTGTCTTGTCATGGTTTAATCAATTTGACCTTGATTGGGATTGATTTTGACTGTTTTGACCATAGTTTGGCAAGGTTGACCATGGTTTGACCATGTTGACCAAGGTTTGATTGTGTTGACCAAGGTTTGATTGTGTTGACCAAGGTTGGACTGTGTTGACCAAGGTTGACAAATACAAGATTAAAAATAAATAAATAAATAAAAATTACTTGAGTCTTAATTCTACTGTCTCACTCAAATCTTAGGGTTTTCATTCACGTTGACCTTATAGGTTTCGTGAGACAGGTTTAGATTTAGAAAAACTATTTTGAAAAGTTTTGATTAATTTTGAAAACTTAATTAATTTTGAAGGAAAACTTTGAAAGAAGTTTAAATCTACAAATAACTGAATTTTTGTGCTAGATTCGAATTTGACAAAAATAATTTGAATTTGAATTTCAGAAATTGGCTTCCAGGTCTTGGCGAGGCACTAGGCCTTCTTTGGCCGTAGCCTTATGGGATCATCCACCCTTTCCTTGACAAAGCCTTTTAATGAAATTTCATTTTCAAAATTATTATTTGAAAAATTTCTGGTCTAACTAGTTTGGATTTTGGATCGGTAGCTTCGGCTGGTTTCACCAGTCTAAAGAGACCAAGTAAACTTGATCTTATTAGAATTGGTTTCCCCAACGTACTATCATCTCACCTCTACCCAATACTATGTTGTCAAATTTCAGCAAAGTTTGTTTAGTCCTTAAACTAGCCTAAGTCTAAGCATGGTAATTTGCAGAAATTAAATAGACAATCAATCAAGCAGTTTCAATCAAGAATTGCAAGTTTATCTAATAATAAAAATAGTTTTCAGTTTGGCTCCCCCTGGACTAAAGCCACGGTGATGGTTAGGCAAGATATGAATCTTGTCCTTGGGGATCCAAAATTGATTTGAACCAATTGGTTTAGTCAGGCACAGTTTTGGCACCCATGCCTGAACCTTAGGTCTTGACTGGTTCAGTACAGCAAAGTAAGATCTTTGCCGAGATTTGGTTCTATAGCCAAGTCCGGATCGGTTTAGAACAGACTTCTGTTTTCCAAGAATCATATCAAGGTTCTTGGAACCAGAAGTGAATCGTTCTAAAGCTGTTCTTAAGTCCTTAACTTGAGTTTTCAGGGAGGAATTCTCTGATTCAAGTTTTTCAACTTGATCAGGGGTTCCTTCCTGAAGTTTCTCGGTTAAGGCCTTAGACTCAGCTTCCTCTTTCAGGAATTTTACTTCCTGTCGGAGGGACTCGATTCGGAGTTTGGCTTTCGCCAAATCTCGGGATAGATAGGAAATAAGCGAATTCAATTGCAATTTTGAAAAACCCGTTACCCTTATTTCGCCGTTGTCGGAGAAGGTCAGTTTGCCGTCGTCCTGGTCCGAGTCTGAGTCAGTCTCGATTTGATCCGAAGCGGTCAGGGCTAGAAGATTGGACTGGGGTGCTTCTTCTTCTCCTTCTGAGGAAGACTCGTCCCATGTTGCTTGGAGTGCCTTCTTCTTTCTGGTCTTTTTGGACTCCTTTAGGCTTGGACATTCAGTCTTGTAGTGGCCCTTCTTCTTGCATTCGTAGCAGGTTACGTTGGGCTTGTGTTTGTCAGTTGCCGGTTCAGCTTGTCCGTCCTTTCTTCGGCTTGTTCTCCGTGTGTTGGTTTGGTTCTTCAACTTTTTGTAGTAGCTTCGAGCTAGCTGGACCAGTTCAGATTGATCTTCATCTTGATCTTCTGTTTCTGAATCTGAGGTAGATTCGGGTTCAACTTGAGTTTGCTTCTTGGTCGTCTTTCCTGTTTTCCCTGCAAAGAAAGCTATACTTTTCTCGACCAAATTCAGTTAGTCTGTTCATGCAGTTCAAGTTCAGAAAATAACTCATCTAACTTAATTTTTGAAAGATCCCTAGAGACCTTGTATGCATCTACCATAGATGCCCACAAGGTGGTCCTAGGGAACGCGTTTAGGGCATACCTTATAAGATCACAGTTTTGAACCTGGTGACCTATTGCGTGAAGACCGTTCATCAATTCCTGGATTTTGGCATGGAGCTGAGCTGCTGTCTCATTATCTGCCATTCTGATGGTGAAGAGCTTGTTCAGTAGCAGATCTCGTTTGCTGATCCTCGTATCTGAAGTTCCTTCGTGGAGCTCGATCAGTTTAGCCCATAGCTCCTTGGCACTGTTGAATGGGCCTACGCGGTTCAGCTCCTCTTTTGTCAGTCCGCATTGAAGGGTCTGAGTTGCTTTGGCGTCAGCTTCAATCTTGCATTTAAGGGCAGTGTCCCACTCTGAGTAGTTTTGTGGTACGCCTTCAGCATTTGTGGGAATCATCAGTCCAGACTGGATGATTATCCACATATCCACCTGAGTTTTCAGGTGGACCTCCATTCGACTTTTCCAGTAAGGAAAGTCTTCTCCACTGAAAAGTGGAGGTCTGGCGGTGCTAAAACCTTCTTGGATGGCCATTTGTTACTGAAATAGCAAACAACAAAAACAACGAAAATATTCCAAGACTTGGTCTTGGATTAGTAGTGCGGGAAAAAAGGAACAAATTTCAAGGGGTGTTGCACCAACCTTGAAAGAAAAACTCGAACGAAAATATTTAAAAAAAATGAGAGAGAAAACGAAAGAAATCCGAAAAATTTTCAAACTGGTGGTTGCACCAAGTTTGAATTCCCCGCTCTGATACCACTGGTTGGATCGAGAAAGACCGATAGAGGGGGGGTGAATATCGGAAAATGTTCGGATTTAAAAGAAAGAGTAAGTGCGCGGCGGAATAAAAAAAAACAACGCAAATACCAAGGTTTTACTTGGTTCGGAGCCTGGGTCGACTCCTACTCCAAGGCCCACGGTCGTTGACCGTTTACTTTGGGCAATTCTATAGTGCGCAAAACGGTTACAAAGTGAGATTACAAAATTACTGTAAATAGAAATATACACTTTGTTTTACCAACTCCCGGTGTAGATCGAGTTTCGGTGCAGTGGGAGGTTGACGTCGCTTCGTTCTTGAGTCGGGAAGTTTCCGGAGCAGAGCGCGGTCGTCAGAGCATTTGGATGCGTTGAATGAAAGCAGTGTGTTGAAGCCTGGGGTCGAGGGCCCTTTATATAGGGCTAGGGGGCGCCCGGGACGTCGGGGGCGCCCCCCTACGTGGCAGCCGATCCCCTTATCTTCGGGATCAGTTTTGACCGGGGCGCCCGCAGCGCTCGGGGCGCCCGCATTGACCGGGTCAAAGATTATCTGCCTGGCTTCGAGGGCTTCTTGGTTCGAGGTATGCGCCAGGGGGCGCCCGCAGCGCAGGGGGCGCCTGCAGCGCAGGGGGCGCCCGGGAGCACGGGTGCGCCCGACCCAGTGTGTATTCGAACCAGTCTTCTTGTTACTCGTTTTGTATGGCCCTTGGGGGCCCCCGGGACGCTCCGGGCGCCCTACTCAGCAACTGCCTCTCTCCTCTGAGGCTTTCTGAGCTGCAGACACACGTTCCTTCGGTCCTGCATCCAGGGTTAGTCCAAAACAAGATAACATAAAAATTAAGTAGATTTATACAGCCTTAGCTGTCATGGTTCTGACTTTGGTCTCCAAAATGGAGCCCTAGGTCGAACCGACGCCTAATGTTCCGTCAAGGGGAACGCGTCCTCACCTACTCCTCTTGGGAGAATTTACCTGGTGCCAACCGGCTCCTCCAGTTGGACTTTTGCCCGGCAGCCCTTCGCCAGGTCTTGAGTACCAAGCTGCCCTTCGCTTGGTGCCTAGTCGCTAGGTCTTGAGTACCAAGCAGCCCTTCGCTTGGTGCCTAGCAGCCCTTCGCTAGGTCTTTTCTTCTGGCAGCCCTTTGCCAGGGCCTAGCATTCCTTCGCTAGGGTTTGTCCATTCTGGCAGTCCTTCGCCAGAGCCTAGCGGACCTTCGCTAGGGCTTTTCTTCTGGCTGACATTCCTTTGCCAGTGCCTAGCATTCCTACGCTAGGGCTTTTCCTGTACACTCAAGAAACTTGTTAGACAACAACTAACCCTTAACTTTTGAACCCTTTTGCCAATATCAAAACACAGGTTTGACTTGGGTGCATTCTGCACCAACACATACTTGTTAATGAGTTAACAACCCAATGATTTATGCAAACATTCAATTAGTTGATAGCATAAAGTGATACTTACATATATGTGATATGTAATCGGTATAATTACCTACCTTCATAGCTAAGAACAACTTGATGGCCACAGCCATGGTGGTTCTTATCTATGGTTGGATATCAACCTATTTGGAGATGCTCCTACAATCTCCCGAATTGATAAAAAGGGTTATTCAATTTGAAAAATAAATAGGATTTTGAATTAATGTATATTGATACATTCTTTATCATTCTTCTCACATAAGCTCAATTTGTATTTCTAGGATAATCACCATGTCTTCTCTGAATTTGCGTTCCATTTTGGACACCAATAAACTGACTGGGCCCAACTTCATGGACTGGCTTCGAAACCTGAGGATAGTCCTCAAGGCAGAGAAGCTTGCTTATGTCCTTGAAGATCAACTTCCTAACCAACCTCCAGAAGGTGCAACTCCAGACCAGCTAGTGGCCTATCAGAAACATGTGACCGATTCTGAACTTGCGAGTTGCATCATGCTAGCCTCTATGATACCTGAGCTGCAAAAGCAGCATGAGCATATGGATGCTTATACCATCATCTTCCATCTTCATGAGTTGTTTGAAGAGCAAGCGAGATCCGAAAGGTTCGAAGCCTCCAGACTCCTCTTCACCACTAAGATGCAGGAAGGCACTTCTGCCTCGCAGTTTGTGTTAAAGATGTTGGGGTACATTGAGCGACTGAACACACTCGGATTTGCAATGGATCATGAACTAAGTATTGACTTAATTCTGAATTGTTTGCCCAAAAGTTATTCACAATTTGTGATGAACTATCGGATGAACAAACTAGAGACCACCATTCCCGAGTTGCTCAACCTGCTGAAGACTGTGGAGCCTTCTGTAAAGCCGGATCAAAAGGCGGTACTGTTAGTTGGTTCCTCGAAGAAAGGTTCTAAGAGGAAGGCCAAAGAATAGAATAAAGGAAAGAAGAAAAAGGCCAAAAAGACTGAAAAGAAACCAAAAGGAACTTGCCATCATTGTGGCAAGGAGGGTCACTGGCGAAGAAACTGCAAGGTTTATCTTGAGTCCTTGAAGAATAAGGCATCCGATGCCCCATCCTCTTCAGGTATCTTCGTTATTGAATGTCACTCTATTTCCTCAAATACCTGGGTACTTGATACTGGGTGTAGCTCACATATATGTAATTGTTGGATCGAGAAAATCGATAGAGGGGGGGGTGAATATCGGAAATCGTTCGGATTTTCGTAAGAGCAGGTACGCAGCGGAAATTAAAAAATAAGACACAGAGACACAGTCGATTTACTTGGTTCGGAGCCTGTGTCGACTCCTACTCCAAGGCCCACAGTCGTTGACCGTTTACTTTGGGCAATTCTATTTAGGCGCAAAAAGGTTTACAAAATTTAATTACAAAGATAAGTGCAGTAAATAAAAAGAACGCTCTTCTTTTACCGACGTCCGGAGTAGATTAACTTTTTCGGAGCAGCGGGACGTCGTCGGCTCGAGTTGGAGAGTTTCCGGAGCAAGGCGCGAGAGCAGAAGAGCTTTGAGGCGTTGAGTGAATTGGTATTCTGAAGCCTTGGTCGAAGGCCCTTTATATAGGGCCTGGGGGCGCCCGGGATGTCGGGAGCGCCCCCCACGTGGCCTCTGATCCGCAGAGCTCTCGGTCAGCGTCTATCCTCTGGATCCGCATTGACCGGGGCGCCCGGAGCGCTCGGGGCGCCCGGAGCGCTCGGGGCGCCCGGAGCGCTCGGGGCGCCCGGAGCGCTCGGGGCGCCCGGAGCGCTCGGGGCGCCCGGAGCGCTCGGGGCGCCCGGAGCGCTCGGGGCGCCCGGAGCGCTCGGGGCGCCCGCATTGACCAGGTCAAAGTCCTATCTCCTTGGCTTCGAGGGGTTCGGGTTCGATGTTGCACATGGGGGCGCCCGCAGCGCAGGGGGCGCCCGGGAGCAGCGGGGGCGCCCGGCCCAGCATGTATTCGAACTCCTTTTTTTTTACTTGTTTTGTATGGCCCTTGGGGGCACCCAGGACACTCCGGGCGCCCTACTCAGCTACTACCTCATTCCTTTGAGGTTATCTGAGCTGCAGACACTCCTTCCTTTGGTCCTGCATCCAGGGTTAGTCGAAAACATAATAAAGCAATAAAGTATTTGTTTATACAGCCTTAGCTGTCTTGGTTCTGACTTTGGTCTCCAAAATGAAGCCCTAGGTCGAACCGACGCCTACTGTTCCCTCGACGGGGAGTGCGTCCTCGCCTACTCCTCTCGGGAGAATTTACCTGATGCCAACCGTTCCTCTGGTTGGACTTTTGCCTGACGGTCCTTTGTCAGGTCTTGTAAACTGGCAGTCCTTCGCCAGTTGCCTAGCAGGCCTTCGCTAGGGCTTCAGTCCCAAGCTGTCCTTCGCCTGGAGCCTAGCAGTTCTTCGCTAGGGCTTGATACTGGCAGTCCTTCGCCAGTTGCCTAGTAATCCTTTGCTAGGGCTTTCTTTCCTGGCATTCCTTTGCCAGTGCCTAGCAGTCCTTCGCTAGGGCTTTTCCTGCACACTAGATTAACTTGTTAGAAAACAAGAAAGACTTAACTTTTGACCTATGTTGCCATTATCAAAACACGGGTTTGACTTAGGTGCATTCTGCACCAACAATCTCCCCCTTTTTGATTTATGGCAACCCTAGTTCAAAAAGTTAAGTTTAAGCAAAACATGAAAAAGTTTTAACTTTTGTTCCCTCCCCCTGGAAGGCACCTCCCCCTAGATTTTTCAAAAATTCGTGAGGTTAAAAAAACTCTATTTGTACTTGAAAACTTTTTGAAAATGTTAGCTTAAGTAAGAATTTCAGTTTTAATACAGTTTTGAAAAACTTAAGCTTTAGAGTACCAAAAAAATTTGACACGCTTAAGTAAGAAACTTTTGAAAGGCTAGAGTACTTAGCAAAATTTTGAAAGCTTGAATAAAAAGAAAGCTTGAGTAGAAAATCTTAGCAACATTTTGAAAGCTTTAAGAAATTTTGAAACTAGAGTACTTAGGTAAAATTTTGAAAGCTTGAGTAAAAAAATCTTAGCAACATTTTGAAAGCTTTAAATCTTAGCAACATTTTGAAAGCTTTAAGAACTTTTGAAACTGGAGTACTTAGGCAAAATTTTGAAAGCTTTAAGAACTTAAGTACTTCTTCAAAAAGTTTAAGCTTTTGAATAAAGGATAAGTATATTTTTGAACCTTTTTGAATAAAGGAGAAATTTTGAAAAAGTAAAAGTAATTAGGAAAAAGTAAAAGTAAATTTTGAAAAAGTAAAAGTAATTTTTCTTAAATTTTGAAAAAGTAAAAGTAATTAGGAAAAAGTAAAAGTAATTTTTCTCTAATTTTTCTCATTCCTTTCCTATCTCTTCCCCTTTGCCATATATCAAAACAAGATAAATATGATTGCATAAAGGAAATAAATAAGAATTTGCTATACTGAACCAATTCATAATTAGATTTACACTAAATCAATCAATTTTCTCTGTAGGGACCTGTCTAACCCAATTAGCTACTTACTAACTGTTATAAACAGTAATTTTTGCTAGGGTTAGTCAAGTTAAGTGTTTCTGTTCAAGTTAGATTTTCTAAACTTGATACTTAACTCGATTGCTGTTTAAGTTGTATTTAGTGCCCCAATTACTGCAGATGCACTGACTTAAAGCATCTTGAATTAAGGCAAAGACCTAAGCATCTCAACCCTTTCTAGATTATCAATCAAAAGTACCCTAAGGTGCTTGTGAGATGCTGGCTTCTAAGTCTATAGGTGCATGCAGTTCTAGGGTTAGGGCCTAGGCTAAGTCCATTTTCGAAAAAGCCCTAAATTTTTAAAGGGGATAGTTTTGCAATAAAACTAAGTAAAAAGTGAAAACTGATTTTGAAATTAAGTAAAGCAGTTATTCAAAATCTATTTTTAGAAAATTGATTTTTGAAATCAAGTAGAGCAGTAAAAAATTTGAGATACTCTATTCTACAGAGCACAATCCTAATTGCAAAAAGAACAAGTACTCATAAACTGATCAACAGAAAGTAGTCAATATAGTCAAGAGTCAAACATAGTCAACCCTACTGAGTAGGGGCAGTCAAATGCTGGTACAATACTAAGCAGATCTAAGATGAGGGACCGGGATGATCGGAGGAGCCTGGCTGCCAGGATCGAAATAGGGTCATCATCTCATGATACTCTGCCTCTCTGGCCTCCCTCTCGGCTCGAAGGGCGCTCATGTAACTGTTGTAGTAGCCCAGATTTGTCTCCATGTTTTCGGCGTGATTGGCCTCCACTTCCTCTCGGAGGCTTTGAACACGTGTCTCTAGCTGAGTCACTCGATCGTAGAGTGTCGGTGGAGTGGGCTCATCTATGTGCACTCGGGTTGCTGCTGCTAGATCTCCGACGTCGACCTCAACCTCCTCGTCTGAGTCGACTGGTGCTCCGGCCTGCTGTTGTCTCCAACTAAGAACCCCGGTAGCCGACACCTCTAGACTCGCTATGGAAAAGTTCCTAAATTCTATTTCGTCAAAGTCGGTCATAATGGAAATTTCACCAACGGTAATGTCTCGACCGTGGTGATGAAGGAGGGATGTAATGATGTGGCAATATGGTGTGTGCACTCGTCCCTGGGTCGTGACACTGGACGCATGCAGAATGGTATGAAACATATGGAGTCCAATGTCTAGGTCAAGGTGATGGACTAGGGCATAAAGAAGAAAAGCATGAAAGGGTTTCATAGTCCCTAGGTCTCTGGTAGAGAGTGGTAAGATGCAGCGGACCAGAACTCTATACAAGGCATAGTTCTGGGCCTGAAGTTCAACAGCTTGGAAGCGTCTATTTGCTGGGAGGTCTGCCCTATAAAAATAGGAGTGAATGGTATCTAGGGTAATCTCTGAGTAGGGAGGATCAAATGGGGGGTTCCTAGGAGGATAACAACAGAATGTAGACTGAGAGGGTCGCAGTCCTAGGAAGCGGTTCAACAGAGTAGGGGTTATAGTCAAAGGAATCCCTTGGACAGTGGTGTGAAACATAAGATTATCTTGTCGAATTATATTATTATAAAATTCTGCGCATAAAGATTCATTAATGGTATGCGTGCAGAAGACAGGATTGTCCAACTGATAGAAGTTGATGATGTTCATGGCGATAGGGTATGATTGGGTAAAAAATGCCTATTGAGATAACTCGTTTTAATAGGCTTGTAGATTGTTTGTGCAAACCTATTACATAACTCTAGGTTTGGAAATCTAGGGTCCGGACTAGGTTCGGCACCGGGATTGGCCGGGTTCGGTCGGCGTCTTCTAAGTTAAGGGAGTTAAAGGAAGAATAAAGATATTGCATGAAAGAATTTTAAATGCAATAAAAATAAATGATAATCATACCGGACGGCTCGGGGAGGCATGGTTGAGGAAGAGGACTTGCAAGGTCTTCTTGAAGAGTAAGAAGTGGAGAAGAAGGTTGATTTTGGTGTGGGAAGTGAAGGAGGTTCGTGTGCCTTTTATAGGCAAACTCATGGGGGCGCCCGGGAGCTTCCGGGCGCCCTGGTCAGGGTTACTGCCAAAGGCAGTGTGAAGGACTGATTGGGGGCGCCCGGGACAGTCCGGGCGCCCTCAACAGGTTGCTTTTGCAGCTTTGGCTGCATTTGAGGTGATGGGGGCGCCCGCGTGGTTCCGGGCGCCCAGGTCAAGGGCAAGGCAGCTTTTCTGTCTCGGGGAACGAAAAAGCTATGGGGGGGCCGGTGGTCCGGGCGCCCGGGTTTGTATAGAAAGGGACAAGCTTTATGTCTTGTCATCTTTTGACCATGATTAAATTGGTTTGACCATGTTTGACTGCTTTGACTGGTTTGACCGCTTTGACCATGGTTTGACTATATTAATCATGGTTTGACCATGATTTTGACAAATACAAGAATATCTCATCCTATAGGTAAAAGAATTTCCAACTTAGTCTTAATCCTGCTGTCTCACCCAAATCTAGGGTTTTCAATCACGTTAACCTTATAGGTTTTGTGAGACAGGTTTTGATAGTTAAAATTATTTTGAAAATTTTGATTAATTTTGAAAACAATTAAATTTTAAAAACTTAATTAATTTTGAAAACAATTAATTTTAACAAAAATGTTTAAATCTACAAATACCTGAAATTTTGTGTTAGATTCGAATTTGACAAAAAAATTTGAATTTGAATTTCAGAAATTGGCTTCCAGGTCTTGGCGAGGCACTAGGCCTTCTTTGGCCGTAGCCTTATGGGATCATCCACCCTTTCCTTGACAAAGCCTTTTAATGAAATTTCATTTTCAAAATTCTTTGAAAAATTTCTGGTCTAACTAGTTTGGGTCTTGGATCGGTAGCTTCGGCTAGTTCCGCCAAATTGGCTTCCCTAACGTACTATCATCTCACCTCCACCCAATACTATGTTGTCAAATTTCAGCTAAGTTTGTTTAGTCCTTAAGCTAGCCTAAGTCTAAGCATGGTATATTGCAGAAATTAAATAACCAATCAATCAAGCAATTTAAATCAAGAATAACAAGTTTATCTAATAATGAAAATAGTTTTCAGTTTGGCTCCCCCTGGACTAAAGCCACGGTGATGGTTGGGCAAGATGTGAATCTTGTCCTTGGGGATCCAATACTGATTTGATCCAGTCGGTTTGTTCAGGTATAGTTTAGGTACCCATGCCTGAATTTTACCTCTGGACTGATTCAGTACAGCAAAGTATGATCTTTGCCGAGATTTGGTTCTATAGCCCAATCCGGATCGATTTAGAACTGATTTCTGTTTTCCAAGGATCATGTCAAGACCTTTGGAACCAGATGTAAATCGTTCTAATGCTGATCTAAGATCCTTAACCTGAGTTTTCAGGGAGTTTTCCTTTTCAAGTTTTTCAACTTGAGTAGGAGTTCCTTCCTGAACCTTCTCGGTTAAGGGTTTAGAGTCAGCTCCCTCTTTCAGGAGTTTTACTTCCTGTCGGAGGGATTCGACTCAGAGTTGGCTTTGGCCAAATCTCGAGAAAGAAATGAAATTAACTCACTTAATTGCAATCTATTAAAACCAGTTACCTTAATTTCTCCGTCTTCTGTGAAGGTCAGCTCGCCGTCCTCTTGTTCTGTTTCTGACTCAGTCTCAACTTTATCTGAGGCGGTCAGAGCTAGGAGGTTGGACTGGGGTGCCTCTTCTTCTTCTTCTGAGGACGATTCGTCCCAGGTTGCTTGCAGTGCCTTCTTTCTTCTCGTCCTTTTTGTCTCCTTTAGGTTAGGGCACTCTGACTTGTAGTGACCCTTTTTCTTGCACTCGTAGCAGGTCACATTAGGCTTGTTTGCGGGTTCAGCTGGTTCGTCCTTTCTTCGGCCGGTTTTCCGTTTGTTGGTTCGGTTCTTCAGCTCCTTGTAGTAGCTTCGAGCGAGCCGGACCAGCTTAGTTTGTTCTCCTTCTTCGTCTTCTGAGTCTGAGTCAGAGTTAGACTCGGGTTCAGGTTCAGGCTTCTTCTTCGTTGTCCTTCCAGTTTTACCTGCAACGAAAGCAATACCTTTCTCGACCATATTGGTGTTAGTTTGTTCGTGGAGTTCTAGTTCGGAAAACAATTCATCTAATTTTATTTTAGAAAGATCCCTAGATACCTTGTATGCATCTACCATAGATGCCCACAAGGTGTTTCTAGGGAAGGCGTTTAGAGCATACCTTATTAGGTCACGGTTTTCAACCTTGTGACCTATTGTGTGAAGACCGTTCATTACCTCTTGGATTCGTGCGTGGAGCTGGGCTGCTGTTTCGTTGTCGGCCATCTTGATGGTGTAGAGTTTGTTCAGTAGCAGATCCCTCTTACTGATCCGAGTATCTGAAGTCCCTTCGTGTAGCTCGATCAGTTTTGTCCATAGCTCCTTTGCACTGTTGAAAGGGCCCACGCGGTTCAGCTCCTCTTTCGTCAATCCGCATTGAAGAGTCTGAGTAGCTTTTGCGTCGGCTTCTATCTTTCGCTTTAGGGCGCTGTCCCATTCAGAGTAGCTCTGAGGAAGTCCTTCGGCATTTCGGGGGATCTCCAGACCGGACTGGATAATGATCCACATGTCCACCTGAGTTTTCAGGTGGACCTCCATACGACTTTTCCAGTAAGAAAAGTCTTCTCCACTGAAGAGTGGAGGTCTGGCGGTGCTAAAACCTTCTTGCATAGCCATTTAATCTGAAAAAGAAAACTTAAAGGATTTTCCAAGACTAGGTCTTGGATTAGTAGTGCTGGATAAATTAAATAACGAGGGGTGTTGCACCAACCTCGCTTAACAAAAAAACGAACGAAATATTTAGCGAGAAATTCGTAAAAAAAAAATAGAAAATAAAAATCCGAAAAAAAATTTCAAACTGGTGGTTGCACCAGGTTTGAACTTCCCCGCTCTGATACCACTTGTTGGATCGAGAAAACCGATAGAGGGGGGGTGAATATCGGAAATCGTTCGGATTTTCGTAAGAGCAGGTACGCAGCGGAAATTAAAAAACAAGACACAGAGACACAGTCGATTTACTTGGTTCGGAGCCTGTGTCGACTCCTACTCCAAGGCCCACGGTCGTTGACCGTTTACTTTGGGCAATTCTATATAGGCGCAAAAAGGTTTACAAAATTTAATTACAAAGATAAGTGCAGTAAATAAAAAGAACGCTCTTCTTTTACCGACGTCCGGAGTAGATTAACTTTTTCGGAGCAGCGGGACGTCGTCGGCTCGAGTTGGAGAGTTTCCGGAGCAAGGCGCGAGAGCAGAAGAGCTTTGAGGCGTTGAGTGAATTGGTGTTCTGAAGCCTTGGTCGAAGGCCCTTTATATAGGGCCTGGGGGCGCCCGGGATGTCGGGGGCGCCCCCCACGTGGCCTCTGATCCGCAGAGCTCTCGGTCAGCGTCTATCCTCTGGATCCGCTTTGACCGGGGCGCCCGGAGCGCTCGGGGCGCCCGCATTGACCGGGTCAAAGTCCTATCTCCTTGGCTTCGAGGGGTTCGGGTTCGATGTTGCGCATGGGGGCGCCGCAGCGCAGGGGCGCCGGGAGCAGCGGGGGCGCCCGGGAGCAGGGGGCGCCCGCCCAGCATGTATTCGAACTCCTTTTTTTTTACTTGTTTTGTATGGCCCTTGGGGGCGCCCGGGACACTCCGGGCGCCCTACTCAGCTACTACCTCATTCCTTTGAGGCTATCTGAGCTGCAGACACTCCTTCCTTTGGTCCTGCATCCAGGGTTAGTCCAAAACACAATAAAGCAATAAAGTATTTGTTTATACAGCCTTAGCTGTCTTGGTTCTGACTTTGGTCTCCAAAATGGAGCCCTAGGTCGAACCGACGCCTACTGTTCCCTCGACGGGGAACGCGTCCTCACCTACTCCTCTCGGGAGAATTTACCTGATGCCAACCTTTCCTCTGGTTGGACTTTTGCCTGACGGTCCTTTGTCAGGTCTTGTAAACTGGCAGTCCTTCGCCAGTTGCCTAGCAGTCCTTCGCTAGGGCTTCAGTCCCAGGCTGTCCTTCGCCTGGAGCCTAGCAGTCCTTCGCTAGGGCTTGATACTGGCAGTCCTTCGCCAGTTGCCTAGTAATCCTTTGCTAGGGCTTTCTTTCCTGGCATTCCATTGCCAGTGCCTAGCAGTCCTTCGCTAGGGCTTTTCCTGCACACTAGATTAACTTGTTAGAAAACAAGAAAGACTTAACTTTTGACCTATGTTGCCATTATCACAACACGGGTTTGACTTAGGTGCATTCTGCACCAACAGTAATGACATACAGGGGCTAAGGAATAGAAGAAGACTCGTCAAAGGAGAAGCAAATTTACGAGTTGGAAATGGAGCAAAGATTGCTGTTGTTGCCATCGGAACATATTTGCTAAAGCTCCCCACTAGACGTGTCTTAGAATTGGATAATTGTTATTTTGTTCCTTCGTTAATAAAGAACATTGTATCTATTTCATGTTTGAATGAAAAGGGTTATCATTTAACTTTTAGTAACAATTGTTGTTACATAACTTTAAATGGCGTTCTTTATGGGAATGGAACATTGTGCAATGGTATCTACACGTTAGATTTATCCAGTGAAGTTTTCAATATCAAAGTTAACAACAAACGTGCTCGAATAGATAATCGAATAGACTCCTACACTTGGCATTGTCATCTTGGCCATGTAAGTAAGAAACGCATGACCGAATTACACCGATGTAGAATTTTGGAATCATTTGAACCCGGTTCATTTGATACATGCGAATCATGCTTAAAAGGCAAGATGACCAAATTACCCTTTTCCGGAAAAGGTAATCCAGTGGGAGAATTGCTTGGTCTAATACATACTGATGTATGTGGACCAATATCAACTCTTGCACAAGGAGGCTATAGCTACTTCATCACCTTTATCGATGTACGTGTTCTTGATGAAACACAAATCTGAAGCCTTTGAGAAATTCAAAGAGTTCAGAAATGAAGTAGAGAAATGTTGGGACCGGGTGCATGTTGACAAGGATACGGGTTCGTAAAATTCTAAATTTTTACGTGTAGCGGAAGAATTAGCATAAAATAATTTCTCAAATTATTCTAACCACGTATCTAGCATGCAACCTTATGGTGTGTGGACATGATCATAAAATAAAACTTTGCGGAAAAGTAAACTAATTTACCAAGTACCTCGCGTAACTCGAAGTAAGGGACGAGATCCAACCATAGCGTCCCTTGGAAGCTTCGCCTCTATTCGCGTCCACGCCGAGTTCTCTTCGGGATGACTTTGCAAAGTCACGAGTTTTGTGTCGACGAGAACTACTAGATTCTCTAAAGGCACAACTAGAACAACAAAAGAAAAGATAGGAAACTAACCACCAAGAGACGGAATCTAAATTCCGAGAAGGAAGGAGATGTGATCCGCTTCTTCTTCTCTGAGGTCGTCTTGGTGGATGAAGCTCACGCCCACCTTGGGAGTTGCGCCGGCCCTAGGGGAGGAGAGAGAGCCGGCCCTAGAGAGAGAGGGGCGCCGGCCCTAGAGAGAGAGAGGCGTGTAGAGAGAGAGAGAGCAATTAATCTCTTGATTAATTGATTAGGAATTCAAGGCTTGCCTTTGGTTCCTTATATAGTTGCTTCTCCCTTGCCAAGTCTTTCTCTTGACGGATTTAACGGAATTAATTTTCATAAGAAATTTATCTTATAATCTTTCTTATGAATAATTCCGTTATGCCTAGTTTTATTATAACTAACTTTATAATAAAACAAATATTTCTCTCCTTTAATTATGGAATAAATTTTATAAGAAATTTATAAACTTTCTTATTATGAAAAAAATCAATTCATAATTGATTTTATAAAATTAAAATAAATCATTCCATGGATCATTTTAATTTCCATAAAAAGAATAAATTTCTATAAATTTATTTATATAAATTTCTTTATACAAATTTATTTATCCATAATTTATAAAACAAATCGCGCTAGATTTATTTTATTAATTAAACCAAATAAATTGGTTTATCCCCTTTGTAGTGGCCAGCCAAACCAAGAGGGTGGACACCCTCTTTGGCCGGCCAATTCAAACCGAACCGATCGCGAATTAAACTCATTTAATTCGCCCAATAAGCCTTCAAAAGACTTAGCCATTTTTAGCTTCCATTGCGCCTCTGATAAATTCAGATTCGACTTATTTCTCTTGATCGGAAAATCCAATTTTCAACTCGTTTTAAATCCCTCGGATTACTCGTAGTGCGTGTGACTAAATAGGCTTTCGATTTATGTTGGCCGTCTATAATCAACTAATTATAGAACGATCATGAGTGGCACCTAGTAGTACATCATGACCCCAATTAATCGAAAGATCAACGGTTGACCTCAGAAAGAATTCTGAAACCCTTCAGCAGCTCTAATGAATCGTGCCCCATTCCCTTCACCATCTTATACCCACTTGGTTCAGGACACGGTCTATTTGTGTCAGTCCCCACTAGGCTGACTACGTCACACCTAGCCCAAGTAATGTCTTTCTCGTCCTTTGGATTTCTAATTACTCTCATGTATTTTAGAGACTCGCACTCTAAACATGATATGCTCTGGCCAGAGGCTTTGAGTAACAATCCGACGATAGGCCTGGGTATACATCTCCTCGCAAGGAGTGGTGAATCCTTTGTAGGCTGTTCAAACATCTTCGGGCACTTCGGCTTATACCCAATCATCCTGGGTCCACACCTCCTTGGAGATGCTTGCTTAAGATGTTAAAGTATAAGTCTCCATGACCAAGATGACTTGAACACCGCAAGTCAAAGGAACATCGCACTTAAGCGCAGTAAGAACTTCATTGACATATCTATATAGATAACCATATGAAGTCTTACAGCTAGTCACTCCAATGAACTAGTTCCCTTAACTAGCATCCATGTTTATCTCCGGACATCCCAATGTCACCAGCCAGTGAGAATCAGCTGATTAGAGAATAACCCATGCTAGTCTCAACAGAATTGATAGTGTCCGTATTTATCAATTCATCGACTAGGGATATTTTCAATACTTCACATTTGCACATTTAGAGATAATCACTAGTTGTGATCCCATCACAAATTCTCTTATGCTGTGAGTTGTATTGCGGACATTCAGTAGATGAGTTTAAGATCCCAATCAAATACACAACATGTATACTCAAATAGTGAATTATCATTTATTAAAATAAATGTTTACAATCATAAGGCGATTGCCTTAGGACACTTCTCTCATATCACTAACAAACTCCCACTTGGCCTAATGCCAATCGCTACGGTATCCAATACCACAGCTCTAACATGACCCTCAAACTTGCTCTGAGGCAAGGCCTTAGTTAAAGGATCCGCTAAATTCCTTTCAGTGGGAATTTTCTCAATTTGTATATCATTCCTACTTATAATCTCTCTGATCAGATGATAGCGGCGAAGCACGTGTTTGGATCGCTGATGAGACCTTGGTTCCTTTGCTTGTGCAATAGCTCCATTGTTGTCGCAGTAAACCGGCACTGCTTCATCAATGGTTGGAACCACGCCAAGTTCGGAGACGAACTTCTTGATCCAGACTGCTTCCTTTGCTGCTTCCGAAGCTGCGATATATTCCGCTTCCGTGGTGGAATCCGCTACGGTGTCTTGTTTGGAACTTTTCCAACTTACTGCGCCTCCATTCAAAGTAAATACGTATCCAGACTGAGATTTGGAGTCATCCTTATCTGTCTGGAAACTGGCATCTGTATACCCACGTATTACCATATCTCCTTCTCCATATATTAGGAACACATCCTTAGTTCTTCTTAAGTACTTAAGGATTGTCTTAACAGCCGCCCAATGATCCATTCCTGGATCCGACTGGTATCTGCTTGTGACGCTCAAAGCATACGATACATCGGGCCTTGTACATAACATAGCATACATGATAGATCCTATCGCGGATGCATAAGGAATCTTATTCATGCAAATCCTCTCGTCTTCTGTGCGCGGACACATAGACTTTGAAAGGTTGATCCCATGCCTGATGGGAAGGTAACCTTTCTTGGATTCCGACATGCTAAACCTTTTTAGCACTCGGTCTATATATGTAGACTGCGAAAGACCAAGCAACCGTTTTGATCTATCTCTATAGATTCTAATCCCAAGGATATAGGTTGCTTCTCCCAGGTCTTTCATGGAGAAAGTTTTGGACAACCAAATTTTAACTGTTGTAAGACTGATATATCGTTTCCTATAAGTAAGATGTCATCGACATATAATACTAGGAATACGACTGCACTCCCACTAACCTTCTTGTACACACAAGGTTCGTCTGGATTTTGTGAGAAATCAAACTTTTTGATTGTCTCATCAAAACGGATGTTCCAGCTCCTAGATGCTTGCTTCAGTCCATATATGGATCGTCGAAGCTTGCATACTTTGGTTTTATCAACCGATGTGAAACCTTCAGGTTGTATCATGTATACATCCTCAAGCAGGTTTCCGTTAAGGAAAGCTGTTTTCACATCCATTTGCCATATCTCATAATCATAATGAGCTGCTATGGCTAGGAGCATCCGAATGGATTTAAGCATAGCTACTGGCGAATAGGTTTCGTCATAATCAATTCCTTGCTTCTGACGATATCCTTTTGCCACTAATCTAGCCTTAAAGGTAACAACATTACCTTCCATGTCGGTTTTCTTCTTGAAAACCCACTTGCACCCTATGGGCTTAATCCCTTCAGGTGGGTTAACCAAGTCCCATACTTGGTTTTCGTACATGGAATCCATTTCCGACTTCATGGCCTCAAGCCATTTGTCCCTTTCTGAACTTTTCAGAACGTCTTCATAACTGATAGGTTCGTCATCGCTTATGAGTAACACGTCGTTCGATTCACTTACGAGAAATCCGTATCTCTCTGGAATATTG
>JAGFNQ010009503.1:39327-101451 GCA_024364735.1 Boesenbergia rotunda
GATAATCAGCAGTTGAATGGGAAGTAGACAAGCAAAGAAGTCTAGGTGAGTCATGATTGACTAAACACTTATGTAGTTAAAAGTCTGATAGTGAGTTGACAAGGATAAAATTTAAATGAGTCATGGTTGATCGAGGCATTGACAGTTTGAAGTTCAACAAGAAGATGACATGAGAGTCAAAGTCCAAGTGGGTTATGAAATATCAAACACTTTGCAGTTGAAAGTTCAATAGACAGTTGACCAAAGTGAAGTTCAAGTGGGTCATAGAGTTTGGATACTTGATATGAGACATGAAATCCAAGTGGGTGAAAGTTGAATAGATACTTAGCAATGATTGAAGTCCTAATAAGTCGTAGAGGATGAGATGTTAGGCATGAGAGATGAAAGAAATGACAGATTAGGGAGGATTGGATGTTAGACATATTTGATCCAATTAACCTATGACCAAGGTTGACTAAACTCGAATTGACTTGAGTTGAGTTTTAGTTGACCAATCTTTGTTAACCAAATTTGAGTTAGCTTAAGTTGCATTTCAAACTTTGATCAATATATTTGTTGATGTGAGCGTAAAGGCAAGTGGATCACGGTTGACTGGATACATGATAATTAGAAGTCCAACAAGGATTTGACAAGAGAGAAGTAATAGTGGGTCACAATTGATCGAACAATTGGTGTTTGGAAGTCCAATAGAGAGATGACTATGAGATCGTTGTAATCAATAGAGGGGGGGGTGAATATTGATAACGTAAATTTTTTAGAAACACAGATTTAAATGCAGCGAAAAATGCACAATTCAAAGATAGCTAATGTAGTTTGTTTTACTTGGTTCGGAGTTTGTAATAGCTCCTACTTCAAGGCCGACGGTCCTTGACCATTTTTGTTAGACAATTCTATAGTTCGGAAAATGATTTACAAGTATAAGAACTTAAGTGCAGAACATAATTAAAACATTATACCGACGACACTTAAGAAGAAAGGCTGAGCTTGTTGGAGTGGCATGTCGTCGATCTTGAACATGGTTGGCGCAAAAAACTAGAGCATGGAAGCTTATCGTAGCTTGTTTGAGTGCTTGAGTTCTTGTCTGGAAGCAAAGGGGTGAAGCCCCTTTTATAGTTGGTTCTCGGGTGCCTGATAGGGTAAAGGGCACCCTCCACGTCGGCCAATTAGCCGCATCCTTATCCGTAGACTTGGCCTACGTTTATCTCCATTCTTGAGCGCCTGGGACTACTGAGGCGCTTGGAAGCACACGGGCGCCTGGGAGCTGATGTGGCGCGACTGCTGGAAGAACCTCTTCCGGGGCGCCTGATACAATTCAAGCGCCTAGGCAAGCGCCTGGGATAGCAACAGTCAACTCCTTTTAGCCTACAACCAGGATTAGTCCAAAAACACAATATAATATGATAAATATGCATGAATAACAGTTAGAGTTGTCTTGGTTCTGACTTTGGATTTCAAATGAAATCCTAGGTCGAACCGACGCCTATTGTTCCCTCTTCCGGGGAACGCGTCCTTACCTACTCTACTCTGGAGGAGTTATCTTTTGCCAACCGGCTCCTTCGGTTGGACTTTTGCTCGGCCTCCGAGACTCCCGGATCACAATACGTCCGTACCTCAACCCGCCTTTACTTTTGTCCGCAGTCCTCGCTAGGCTAAGTCTCCTGCCCGATCTTCTGGATTAGGTCTTCGGTGCCCAGTCCTTGAATAGTTCTTCTTTCCCAATTCTTCGAATTAGGTCTTCGTGCCCAACCCTTGGTCAAGTCTTCGATCCCCAGCCTTCTGCCAGGACTTCATGCCTAGTCCTCGACCAGGACTTTGTGCTCAACCCTGCAGGTTAAGACATCGTGCCTAGCTCAATTAGGACTTTCCTGCACACTTAGTAAAATCATCAGATCATAATATAAACTTAACTTTGAACCCTTTTCCATTATCAAAAAACCAGGTTCGATCAGGTGCTTCCGGCACCAACAATCTCTCCCTTTTTGATTTATGGTAATCTAGTTCAAAAGTTAATTTAAAAAAACATGAATAAGAAATAAATCACAGTTATGCACTAGAAAAATGAGACATAATAAATTTAAAAAAATTCTTTTCATTCTCCCCCTTGATTAGTAATTTTCCCCATTTATTTTTTTTGGGACATTTCCAATTTTTGAAAAACCATGGAAAATTAAAATATTGTGTAAAGCTCCTTTGGATTTGAAATCCTCCCCCTGAAGCTTATGAAAATATGTAATTTTCATTTTGAAAGTTTTTCTAATTTTTGAAAAGAATTTTAAGTATGGAAAAACTCATTACTTTGAAAAAAATAATTCTAAGTTTAGTTTTGAAAAAGTATTTTGAAAAGCTTCTGAGTATCATAAAAGCAATTCCAAAAAAACTTTAAGTTAAAGAAAAAAAATACTTTTGAAAGTTTCTAAAATAAAATTTCTTTGAGAAAGGAAAAAATTTTAAGGAAAAATTTAATTTTTAACTTTAACTATCTCTAAGAGCTTAGGTACTCCCATGGCCACGAATGTGAAAATAGACAATGACCCTAAAGGTAAATCAGTTGACTTAAAGCTATATAGAAGCATGATAGGTAGTTTATTATACTTAACTGCTAGTAGACCTGACATTCTGTTCGCAGTAGGAATGTGTGTTAGATACCAAACCTGTGCCAAGGAATCTCACTTAGCAACCCTAAAAAGAATCCTTAGGTACATTAAGGGTACCCTAAATGTAGGTATTTGGTATCTTAGGACCTCCAATTTTGAATTATCAGGATACTCTGACTCAGACTATGCCGGATGCAAACTAAATAGAAAGAGTACAAGCGGAAGTGGTCAATTATTAAGACATAGTCTAGTCAGCTGGTGCAGTAGAAAGCAACATTGCGTTGCCTTATCCACAACTGAAGCGGAGTATGTTGCCCTATGAGAGTGTGTAGCACAACTTTTATGGATGATGCACACTCTTAAGGACTTCCAACTAGACTATGTTCAAACCAAAGTGTTCATTGACAACATAAGCTCGATCAATCTTATGAAAAACCCTATTCATCACTCCCGAACCAAACACATTGAAGTAAAACATCATTTTGTTAGGGATCACGTAGCCTGGGGCGAAATCGTACTTATGCATGTGGACTCGAAATCTAATCTAGCCGACATCTTTACCAAACCCTTACCTGAGTCTGAGTTTAGCTTACTAAGAAAGCAGATAGGGTTGTGCTTAGTAGAATATGACTATTATCATGTATGTTTTCAATTTTTTTTAAAATTCTTTTTCAAAACTAGTATTCAATATCTTTCGAAAAATCATTTTTTAAATTCTTTTCTGACTTAGATTTTTTTAAAAATTATCCCCTTTAAAACTAGGGTTTTCTATGTAATGGACTTAGCCTAGGCCTTAACCCTAGAATTGCATGCTCCTATAGATCTAGAAGCTAGCATCTCACAAGCACATTAGGACACTTTGATTGATAACCAAGATTGGGTTGAGATGCTTAGGTCTATGCCTTGACTCAAGATGCTTTAAGTCAGTGCATCTAGAGTAGTTGGGGCGATAAATACATTTGAACAACAATCAAGCTAAGTGTTCAAGCTTAGAAAATCTAACTTGATCATATCACTTAATTGACTAACCCTAGCGAAAGCTGCTGTTATATAACAGTTAGTAAGTAGCTATCTGGGTTAGACAGAACCCGAACGAGTTCAATTTAGTTGGTTTGATCCATTTTGTTGCTTGGACTCACTAGAATTGGTTCAATATGAGTTTTAATTTTTGCAAAATAAACTGGCTCTGATTCGCAATTGTTTTTCGATCAGTATGTTTTTTGATATATGACAAAGGGGAAGAGTAAAAAAAAAGAGAGTGATTTTTTTTTTGAAAAAGTAAAGTTAAATTTTCAAGTGCAAATTTTTCTCAAAAATATTTTAAGTGATTTTTTTGAAAAAGTCTTAAAGTACTTTTAAAAGATTTTTCAAGTACAAAATATTTTTAAGTGCACATATTTTTTTAAGTACAAAAGATTTTTCAACTATTAATATTTTTTGTGAAAAATATTTTTGCAAAATATTTTGTTAGAATATTTTTTCTAAGTGTAAAATATTTTTCTAAGTGAAAAATATTTAAAATATTTTTCTAAGTGCAAATTTTTTTTCTAAGTGTAAAATATTTTTCTAAGTGCAAAATTTTTTTTTCTAAGTGCAAAATGTTTTTAAGCACAATATTTTTAAAGGGAAAAATCTTTGTAAGTGTGCAAATGTTTTTTAAAGTACAACTTTTGGTGGTAAAGATAAAATTCTATTTTTTAGAAAAATTTATTAATTTTTCCAAAAAGGTATCTTAACTTTTTTAAACTTCAAAAGTCTTACAAAATACACTTGGTCAAAAATTGGTGATCTTGATTTCACAAAAAGACTTTAACATGTTTTTCCTCAAAAAGGATACACTTAACCATTTTAAAAATTTGCACATCTTTGAAAGCTTCAGGAGGAGAATCTCTAATTCAGGGGGAGCTTAGTTCATGTTTTTCAAAACTTGGTTTTCTTAAAAGAGAGGAAAATAAACATGTTTTTTGTTGAAATACCTGCTTTATATGTTTTAAGTTAACTTTTGAACTAGGTTGTCATATATCAAAAAGGGGGAGATTGTTGGTACCAGAAGCACCAAGATTGAACCTGAGTTTTGATAATGGCAATGGGTTCATAAGTTAAGGTTACTTTGTGATCTAATGGATTTGTATAAGTGCGCAGGAAAAGTCATAGGTAAGCTAGGCACGAAGTCCTGGTTCGTAGAATTGGGCAATAAGTCTTGCCCGAGGGCTGGGCACCTTAGACCTGACCGGAAGTTAGGCAATAAGTCCTGGTCGTGGACTGGGCACGAAGTCCTGATTCGAAGAATTGGGCAATAAGTCCTGGCCGAGGGCTGGGCACCGAAGACCTGACCGAGGGTTGAGCAATAAGTCCTGGTCGTGGACTGGGCACGAAGTCCTGATCCGGATGATCGGGCAAAAGTCCAACTGGAGGAGCCGGTTGGCAAAAGGTAAATTCTCCAGAGAGGAGTAGGCGAGCACGTGTTCCCCGTAAGAGGGAACATTAGGCGTCGGTCCGACCTATGGTTCTATTTGGGAAGCCCAAAGTCAGAACCAAGACAGCGCAGGCTGTAGGTTGTACTTAACTTATCTATTATTTGTGTTTTGGAACTAACCCTGGTTGCAGGAACAAAGGATGGAGTTCGCTGCTTCCCAGGCACCTGATCATACTATTGGTGCAGAAAGCACCCAAGTCGAACCTGAGTTTTGATAATGGCAAAAGGGTTCAAAAGTTAAGTCTTATTTGTTTTCTAACATGTTACTCGAGTGTGCAGGAAAGGTCCTAGCGAAGGACTGCTAGGCACTGGCGAAGGAATGCCAGGGCAAAAAGTCCTAGCGAAGGACTGCTAGGCACTGGCGAAGGAATGCCAGGGTAAAAAGTCCTAGCGTAGGACTGCTAAGCACTGGTGAAGGAATGCCAGAGTACTGAAGCCCTAGCGAAGGACTGCCAGGCACCAGGCAAAGGACAGCTTGGACTGAAGACCTGGCAAAGGAATGCTAGGCACCGGGCGAGGGACAGCTTGGTATCCAAGACCTGGCGAAGGACCGCTAGGCTAATGTCCAACCGGAGGAGCCAGTTGGCATCAGGTAAATTCTCCCGAGAGGAGTAGGTGAGGATGCATTCCCCGTCGAGGGAACAGTAGGCGTCGGTTCGACCTAGGGCTCCATTTTGGCGACCCAAAGTCAGAACCAAGACAGCTAAGGCTGTATAAACTAACATATTATTGCTTTATGGTGTTTTGGACTAACCCTGGATGCAGGACTGAAGGAACGAGTGTCTGCAGCTCAGAGAGCCTCAAAGGAGTGAGGCAGCAGCTGACCAGGGCGCCCGGAGTGTCCCGGGCGCCCCCAAGGTGAACATAAAACACATGGAGCAAAGGAACTGCTTCTGCAGCTCATGGGCGGGGCGCCATTGTGCTCCCGGGCGCCCCCAGCGTCCCGGGCGCCCCCAGCGTCCCGGGCGCCCCCTGCGCAAGCCATCGAAGCAGAAGCCAGCGAAGCCAAGGGATAAGCTCTGACCCGGTCAACCCGGGCGCCCCCAGCGTCCCGGGTGCCCCGGTCAAGATCTGATCCCGAGTTTGAAGGGATCAGAAGCTGACCGAGTGAATGTCGGATCGGCCGACACGTGGGGGGGCGCCCCCGACGTTCCGGGCACCCCCAGGGCCTATAAAAGGGCCCTCGACCCCAAGGCTTCGAACAACAATTCTTTTCAACGCTTCTACGCTCTTCTGCTCTCGCGCTCTACTCCGAAAATCTCCCGACTCGAGACTCAAGCGCCAACGACGTCCCGCTGCTCCGAAAATACAACCTACATCGGACGTTGGTAAAAGAAGAGTTTCTTTTGAAAGTTTACTTTACTATATTTGTAATTCAATCCTGTAAATTGATTTGAGAACTTATAGAATTGCCCGCAGAAAACGGTCAACGACCGTGGGCCTTGGAGTAGGAGTCGACTAAGGCTCCGAACCAAGTAAAACTACCTGTGTTCGCGATTGTTTTTATTCCTCTGCGTAATTTCTCTAATTCTAAAATCCGAACGTTTTCCGATATTCACCCCCCCTCTATCGGTTCTCTCGATCCAACAAGTGGTATCAGAGCGGGGAAGTTCAAATTTAGTGCAACCACCAGTTTGAATATTTTTCAGATTTCTTTTATTTTTTCCTTTTAATATTTTTTCATTCGAATTTCTTCTAATATTTTTTTTTCGTTCGAATTTCTTCTCGTTGATCGAGGTTGGTGCAACATCCCTCGATATTTAATTTTCTTTATCCCGCACTACTAATCCAAGACCAAGTCTCGGGACAAAATTTTTCTTTTTCTTATCTCTTTTTCAGATAAAATACCTAATGGCCATGCAAGAAGGATTCAGCACAGCCAGACCTCCTCTTTTCAGTGGAGAAGACTTTTCCTACTGGAAAAGTCGAATGGAGGTCCACTTGAAAACTCAGGTGGACATGTGGATAATCATCCAGTCCGGACTGGAGATTCCGAGAAATGCTGAAGGAGTACCTCAAAGCTACACAGAGTGGGACACCGCTCTGAAATGAAAAATTGAAGCAGATGCAAAGGCGACCCAGACCCTTCAATGCGGCTTAACAAAAGAGGAGCTGAACCGGGTGGGCCCTTTCAACAGTGCCAAGGAGCTGTGGGGAAAACTGATCGAGCTGCACGAAGGAACATCAGACACTCGGATCAGCAAGAGAGATCTGCTCCTGAACAAGTTGTACACCATCAAAATGGCCGACAACGAAACAGCAACTCAGCTTCACGCTCGAATCCAAGAACTAATGAACGGTCTTCACACCATTGGTCACAAGGTAGAAAACTGTGACCTAATAAGGTATGCTTTAAATGCTTTCCCGAGAAACACCTTGTGGGCATCTATGGTTGATGCATAGAAGGTTTCAAGGGATCTTTCAAAAGTAAAATTAGATGAATTGTTCTCTGAATTAGAGTTGCACGAACAGACTAACTGCAATTTGGCCGAGAAAAGTATTGCCTTTGTTGCAGGTAAAACTGGGAAGACAACAAAGAAAAAGCCTCAACCTGAACCCGAGTCTAACTCAGACTCTAACTCAGACTCAGACTCAGAAGATGAAGAAGGAGATCGACCTAAGCTGGTCCGACTAGCAAGAAACTACTACAAGGAATTGAAGAACCAAACCAACAGACGGAATGCCAGCCGAAGAAAGGACGAACCAGCTGAACTCGCAAATGAAAAGAACAAGCCCAACGTGACCTGCTTCGAGTGTAAGAAGAAGGGTCACTACAAGACGGAGTGTCCGAACCTAAAGGAAACCAAGAAGAATAGAAGGAAGAAGGCACTTCAAGCAACGTGGGACGAGTCCTCATCTGAAGAAGAAGAAGAGGTCCCACAATCGAACCTACTCGCACTAACCGCCTCAGAAGAAGTCAAGACCGAGTCAGAATCAGATAAGGACGATGACAGACTGGCATTTGCAGAGGACGGCGAAATCAAGGTAAGTAGATTTACTAGATGTCAATTAAATGAACTAATTTTGTATCTTTCTCGAGATTTGGCGAAAGCTAAACTCCGAATCGAATCCCTCCGATAGGAAGTAAAACTCCTGAAAGAGGGAGCTGACCCTAAACCCTTAACCGAGAAAGTTCAAGAAGGAACTCCTACTCAAGTTGAAAAACTTGAGAAAGAGAACTCCTCCCTGAAAACTCAGGTTAAGGATCTCAGAACAGCATTAGAACGATTCACATCTGGTTCCAAGGGTCTTGACATGATTCTTGGAAAACAGAAGTTCGTTCTAAATCGATCTGGATTAGGCTATACAACCAAATCTAGACAAAGATCCTATTTTGCTGTACTGAACCAGTCCAGACCAAAAGTTCAGGCATGGGTACCAAAACTATGCCTGAACAAACAAACTGGATCAAACCAATATTGGATCCCCAAGGACAAGATTCACATCTTGCCAAACCATTACCGTGGCTTTAGTCCAGGGGGAGCCAAATTAAAAACTATATTTATTGTTAGATAAAACTTAATTCTTGATTGTGACTTGCTTGACTGATTGTTTATTTAATTTCTGTAATTTACCATGCCTAAACTTAGGAATGGTTAGTTTAAGGACTGAACAAACTTAACTGAAACTTGACAACATAGTATTGGGTGGAGGTGAGATGATAGTACGTTAGGGAAGCCAATTCTAATAAGGTCAAGTATACTTGATCTCTTTAGACTGGTGAAACTAGCCGAAGCTACCGATCCAAGACCCAAACTAGTTAGACCAGAATTTTTCAAAGATTAATTTTGAAAATGAAATTTCATTAAAAGACTTTGTCAAAGAAAGGGTTGATGATCCAATAAGGCTTCGGCCAAAGAAGGCCTAGTGCCTCGCCAAGACCTGGAAGCCAATTTTTGAAATTCAAATTCAAATTATTCTCTGTCAAATTCAAATTTAACACAAATTTTCAGTTACTTGTAGACTTAAACATTCTTTTCAAAACAAATTCAACTGTTTTCAAAATTAATTAAGATTTTCAAAATAAATCATGTTTTTTTTCTTTTATCAAAACCTGTCTCACAAAATCTATAAGGCTAACGTGATTGAAAACCCTAGATTCAGTGAGACAGTAAGATTAAACTCAATTAAAAGTTCCTTAATACCTAAATTATGGTTTAATCCTGTAGTCAAACCATGGTCAACATGGTCAAACCATGATCAACAGAGTCAAACCATGGTCAAAAGCAGTCAAACCATAGTTAGAGTAGTCAAAATCATGGTCAAACCAATTAAGCCACGATCAAACGATGACAAGACAAAAAGCTGCATTTGCCCTTGACCGGGGCGCCCGGAACCACCCGGGCACCCCCAACTAGACCTAGTCATTGCCAAAGGCAGTGACCACTGTCCCGGGCGCCTGGGAGCTCCCGGGCGCCCCCAATGACCTGCCTATAAAAAGGCATCCGAACCCTTCCTTCTTCCCACACCAAAAACCATTCTCCTTCCTCACTTCCTTCCTTTCAAGGAGATCAAGTGACACTTGTGCTTCCTCAATCACAACTATGCCTCCCCGGTATGATTTGTTTTATGCATTTAGAATTACATTCCTAATTCCTTTTGTATTAAGAATTATTTTCTTAATTCACTTCTTATAAATGCATGTCTCTTAACTTAGAAAACGCCGAGCAAACCAAACAAACCCCGGTACCGAACCGAGTCCCGACCCTAGGTTCCCAACTCTAGAACTGTGTAATAAGTTTGCTCGAACAACTTACAAGCCTATCAAAACTAGCTATCTCAATAGGCATTTCTTTACCCAATCCTGTCCCTTAGCCATGAACGTCATAAACTTTTATCAACTAGATAACCTAGTATTCTGCACTCACACCATTAACGAATCCTTATGTGTAGAATTCTACAATAACATAGTTAGACAGAACGATCTCATGATTAACACTACTGTTCAAGGGATACCCTTGTCTATCACCCCTACCTTGCTAAATCGATTCCTTAGACTACGACCCTCCCAGTCCACCTTTTGTTGCTATCCACCTAGGAATCCTCCATTTGATCCTCCCTACTCTCACATTACATTAGACACTCTCCACTCCTATTTCTATAGGGAAGCTAGACTCCCCGTAGATAGAGGATTCCAGTCCGTTGACCTTCAGCCACAGGACTACGCCCTGTACAGAGTCTTGGTCCGCTGTATCTTACCACTCTCCACTAGAGATGTCGCGACCATGCGACCTTTTCATGCCTTCCTTCTGTATGCCTTGATCCATCACCTTGACATTGACATTGGACTACACATGTTTTATACTATTCTTCATGCATCCAGTGTTACGACCCAGGGACGAGTACGCACTCCATTCTGCTACATCATCACCTCCCTCCTTCATCACCACGGTCGTGACATTACCGTGGGTGAAATAACCGCGATGACCGATTTTGATGAAATAGGATTTAGGAACTTCTCGTTAGCTGGTCTAGAGGTATCGGCCACTGGGGTTTTGAGTTGGAGACGACAGCGAGCCAGGGCTCCGATCGACTCAGACGAGGAGGTAGAAGTCGACGTCGCCGATTTAGCAGCCGAGGATCCTGCACACATAGACGAGCCGCCTCCACCGACCATCGACCAGCGCTTCACTCAGATGCAGACGGAGATCCACAGCCTCCGAGAGGAGGTTGAGGCCTACCACCTCGAGCAGATGGACGCTCGTAGAGCTGATCGAGAGGTGGACGATGCACAATACAGTGAGATACTATCACTACTGAGAGCATGACAGCCTGGCTCATCTGACGACCCTGGTCCCTCTTCATAGTTAGACTATTTCAGCATTGTACTAAGTAACTAAAACTTGACTACGGTTTGACTATTACTGGACCTGTGTTTTACCCGTTAATCCATTTGGTTTGACTAGTTATTTAACTTGAATATCTAATCCTGATTATGCTTGGTAGAATAGGTTTACCTTGCTATTGGATTTTTCTACTACTTCAGCCCTTAAATTTTTTTTAAATGTCTTTAAAATCAGCTTTTAAAATTTTTTTTAATGTTTTCAAAATCAAATTTTAACTTAGTTTTGAAAAATTTTAAAATATTTTTCGACTTAGTTTTATTTTAAACTACCCCCTTCAAAACTAGGGCTTTTTCGAAAATGGACTTAGCCTAGGCCCTAACTCTAGAACTGCATGCACCTATAGATTTAGAAGCCAACATCTCACAAGCACCTTAGGGTACTTTTGATTGATAACTTAGAAGGGGTTGAGATGCTTAGGTCTTTGCTTTAATTCAAGATGCTTTAAGTTAGTGCATCTGCAGTAATTGGGGCACTAAATACAACTTACACAGTAATCAAGTTAAGTGTCAAGTTTAGAAAATCTAACTTGAATAGAACACTTAACTTGACAAACCCTAGCGAAAACTACTGTTTATAACAGTTAGTAAGTAGCTAATTGGGTTAGATAGGCCCCTAAAAGAGAAAAATGAAATTGATTTGGTTTAATTATTATCATAAATTGGTTCAGTACAACAAATTATGCAATTTAATTATTCTATTTTTGCTATATTTATTTGTTTTTGATATATGACAAAGGGGGAGAGATAGGAAAGGTGAGTTTAAATTTTTTTTCAAAATTTCAAACTCTATCCTTTATTCAAAAAGTACTTAACTTATTTTCAAAATTCCTTCTAAGTACTTCAAAACTTAAGTTTTCAAAAATTTACTAAGTACTTAAGTTTTCAAAATTTACTAAAGTACTTAAGTTTTCAAAATTCACTAAGTACTTAAGTTTTCAAAATTTACTAAAGTACTTAAGTTTTCAAAATTCACTAAGTACTTAAGTTTTCAAAATTTTACTAAGTACTTAAGTTTTCAAAATTTTACTAAGTACTTAAGTTTTCAAAAACGTGCCAAGTACTTAAAACCAAAGTTTTCAAGTTTACCAAGTACTTTAAAACTTAAAGCTTTCAAAACTTGTGAGTACTTTAAGCTTAAGGCTTCAAAATTTTCCTTAGTAGTCAAACTCATGTTTCCAAAAACTTTCTAAGTACTTTAAACTCAAAATTTTCAAAAGACTATCTAAGTTTTCAAAAGTTTCCCAAGTACTTAAACTTAAGTTTTCAAAGTGCACAACTTAGTTTGGAAAACACACCGCCTTCTGTTGAAAATTACTCTAAGCAAAATCCATCTTTTGACTCAGAATGTATTTTCAAAAACCTCACGAAGTTTTGAAAAATCTAGGGGGAGATTCCTTCCAGGGGGAGGGAACAAAATTTAATTTTTACTTGCTCTGATTAAACTTAACTTTTTGAACCAGGGTTGCCATAAATCAAAAAGGGGGAGATCGTTGGTGCAGAAAGCACCCAAGTCAAACCTGAGTTTTGATAATGGAAAAAGGGTTCAAAAGTTAAGTCTTATTTGTTTTCTAACATGTTACTCGAGTGTGCAGGAAAGGTCCTAGCGAAGGACTGCTAGGCATTGGCGAAGGAATGCCAGGGCAAAAAGTCCTAGCGAAGGACTGCTAGGCACTGGCGAAGGAATGCCAGGGTAAAAAGTCCTAGTGAAGGACTGCTAGGTACTGGTGAAGGATTGCCAGAGTACTGAAGCCCTAGCGAAGGACTGCTAGGCACCAGGCAAAGGACAGCTTGAGACTGAAGACTTGGCGAAGGAATGCTAGGCACCGGGCTAGGGACAACTTGGTATCCAAGACCTGGCGAAGGACCACTAGGCTAAAGTCCAACTGGAGGAGCCGGTTGGCATCAGGTAAATTCTCCCGAGAGGAGTAGGTGAGGACGCGCTCCCCGTCGAGGGAACAGTAGGCGTCGGTTCATCCTAGGGCTCCATTTTAGAGACCCAAAGTCAGAACCAAGACAGCTATGGCTGTATAAACTATCATCTTATTGCTTTATGGTGTTTTGGACTAACCCTGGATGTAGGACCGAAGGAACGAGTGTCTGCAGCTCAGAGAGCCTCAAAGGAGTGAGGCAGCAGCTGACCAGGGCGCCCGGAGTGTCCTGGGCACCCCCAAGGTGAACACAAAACACATGGAGCAAAGGAACTGCTTCTGCAGCTCATGGGCAGGGTGCCCCCATGCTCCCGGGCACCCCCACTGCTCCCGGGCGCCCCCTGCGCAAGCCATCGAAGCAGAAGCCAGGGAAGCCAAGGGATAAGCTCTGACCCGGTCAACTCGAGCACCCCCAGTGTCCCGGGTGCCCCGGTCACGATCTGATCCCGAGTTTAAAGGGATCAGAAGCTGACCGAGTGAAATTCGGATCTGCCGACACGAGGGGGGGGCACCCCCGACGTTCCAGGCGCCCCCAGGGCCTATAAAAGGGCCCTCGACCCCAAGGCTTCGAACAACAATTCTTTTCAACGCTTCTACGCTCTTCTGCTCTCGTGCTCTGCTCCGGAAACCTCCCGACTCGAGACTCAAGCGCCAACGACGTCCCGCTACTCCGAAAATACAACCTACATCGGACGTCGATAAAAGAAGGGTTTCTTTTGAAAGTTTACTTTACTATATTTGTAATTCAATCCTGTAAACTGATTTGCGAACTTATAGAATTGCCTGCAGAAAACGGTCAACGACCATGGGCCTTGGAGTAGGAGTAGACCTAGGCTCCGAACCAAGTAAAACTACCTGTGTTCGCGATTGTTTTTATTCCTCTGCGTAATTTCTCTAATTCTAAAATCCGAACGTTTTTCGATATTCACCCCCTCTATCGGTTCTCTCGATCCAACACATACAGGCGCCCAAGAAGGGTGTTTTCTAGCAGTCTGCGAAGCTGAGCCTCCACGTCAGCAAAGGAGGCGACTGTAACCATACAGGCGCCCCAGTAATTCAGGCGCCCTGGTTGAAGGGATAATAGCTGGCCAACTCTACGGATGAGGATTCGCACAGAAGGGCACACGTGTCAGGCGCCCCATTCAACACAGGCGCTCCAGACAACTATATCTAAAGGGGTTCACCCCTTGCTTCTAGACAACACTTCTTCCAACGCAAATACTCAAGCGCTTTTCTCTAATCTCTCTGTGATCAAGCCTCAAGCGCCAACGACGACCCGCTGCTCCGATCTTCGAGTCATTTTTCGATCGTCGATATTTGTTTAATTTAATTGCTTAATTTTTCAATTCTGTATTCGTGCTCCAATTTTGTAATCCTTTTGCTAAATATAGAATTGCCCAACGTAAACGGTCAAGGACCATGAGTCTTGGAGTAGGAGTCAATCTAGACTCCGAACCAAGTAAAAGAAAAGTGTGTTAGCATTGGTTGAAATTTCCACTGCGTATTACTATTTTTATATCCGAAAATTTTTATTGATATTCACCCCCTCTATCGATTCTAAACGATCCCACAGAGAACAACGGAATCTACAAAGCCATAATAGTTGGAAATTTGATTTTCATGTTTATTGCTTGCTATTTGATATGCTTGTTATGGATGCTTGTAAAAATTCCTCATTTTAAATTACTAAGTGGGAGAGGTAATCTTTGAGTCTCATGGCCTCCATTACTAGTTTGAAAAGTGATGCAAACAAACTTGCGCGTTGGCTCTGAGTGCCTTCCTCCACATCTGATGAGTTTATTTTGTGGATCACTAGTTCAAACTTCCTTATGCATGATTTTAAGAAATTATTTAGGAGTGTGTAATCTTCCCCATCAGAAGGGACATAATCCTGGATAATGGACTTAGTAATCAAAGTAATGGTCTACACTTAGATGTAATTAATAGTATCCTCCCTATCGGAGTCATTGTTATTATTTGTATGGCCAAAGATAAACCAACTATTAATTTTATTTGTCAAAAAGTAAGGTTGACAAGATAATAAAATTAATAGGTAAAACCACCTCTTACAATTGTTTGAATTAGTATACATCCACACTATTGTGGCATACGAAATTCACGGTGTTTTGAGGTGTTGGCGAATTTAAAATTTTATTGTTTGAGGAATCAATATTATTTTTAATTCTAATGATTTGACCAATGTGATTCTTAGGTTTTTCAAAATGGCTTTCAAACCCCTTGCTGTGATTTAAGAAAAAACAAACTTACTGGTTCAAATTATTGGGTATGGCTTGACGGGTTTCCTAAGCGAATACCTGGTTGATCCGGGAAACCTCTCCATGCCTACGGATTAAAAATTTAATCCGAATGGAGATCCGTCTCCTATCGACCATCTCGTGCCGTATCGAACGATTCAAATTACAACATAGCCAATTACCAAAATTGGCCTTGTAATTTGCTTGACCGTTCACCCACGGAAAAGGCGACGAGTTGATCGCTGACTTTTGTGTTTATGGTCGGGGTCCAGTTAAGAATTTATTCAACATATTTCAAGATCAAAACAATAAATTCTTGAACATAAAATGACAACGCATATGATCATGGCACAAAAATAACATAAGAAAATACAAGGGAGAGTAGGGAATGATATACCTTTCCGATCACCTCGCGGTCTTCTACCTTATGCCTCTCCCTTCGCGGACGTCATGTGGGCGATGATCTACCACGATCCGAGATCACCAAGAGCTCCAACCAATCCCCTTCTCGCAGTCGACCAAAACCCTAGCCACTAGGGTTTTGCGTCGCAAACCTCTTCCCTCTCCCTTTGCGCCGCCGACCGCCGGAGCCGACTCCAAGCCCTCCGGACCAGTGGCGCACCTCGAGAGGAAGATGAAGAAGAAGAAGAAGGAAGGAGAGATCCTTCTTCCTTATCCAAGCTAGCCGAACAACCCTCTCTCCCTCAACCTTGTGCCACCACCGCAAGAGGTGGTTGCGCCGCCTCTTCCTTGCCGCCGGCGCCTCCTTCTCCTTCATCGAGCACCACAAAAGGAAGAGAACCTCTCTCCCTTATCTCTGTGATCCCCAGCCAAAGTTTGGTGGAAGGAGGAAGAAGAACCGAGGAGACAATTCTCCTCTCTTCTTGGCGCACCGCCGAACCCTAGGAGAGAAGGAGAGAAAAGGAGAGGCTTTTGATGTTGGCTCTTGGATTGATTAGCTCTTGGTTTCTTGATCTCATAGGGTATTTATAGGGCTAAGGTAGGGACCAAGAGGAGGAGTTGGTTCTTGGCCCACTAATGGATCTAAACCCGATCCTTTAATTAAGATCCATTCTACTAAAGGATCTTAATTGAACTTCCTCATCAACCCCCATATTTTCATATGGGCTCCATATTACGAGTCGTTCATCCCCTCATGTTTAGGATCTCGCATGCCAGTTAATTAATTAAATTACTGATAATTTAAATTAATTAACTTCTGGATCCTTGATTAGTACCACTCAACTTTATCAACGTGCCGGATCAAATCCACCTGCAGGGTTTAGCACGATGAACCTTTTGAGCTCATCAAGGGGGCATCATTATCCGGACTCACCAGGATACATATCCAGTCAATAATCATCGACACATCATATTATTAAAATTATTTCCCAACTTACTGGGTCTATCAATCTAACAGAATAGATCTCACCCATTGGTAAATCAAAGAAACAATAATTAATAATATATGCCCGATATTAGTTCGGGATTAAGGGATTGCCCTCCATAATATCAACCGAGGTCCTATCCAATTATCTAGTCAGTACAAATCGGATAACCTCGGGTAATGGTCCTGCTCAATGCACTCATAGCACACTAGTGTAGTTCTATGGTCAAGATCAACCATACCTAACTACACTACAACCATCACGATGGGTTGTCCAATTCCATCTAGGTTGTGAGCCTCTATTTATGCTAAGTAAGAAACTGATAACATGATCTTCCGTGTGACACCATACACCATGTTATCTACAATGCAAAGCAATGGGACTTCGTGTATGTACTATTGTAATCAAACACCTAGTGTAGTGTGATTATCTTTTCATAATAAAGATGTTCATATAATAAAAGTCATGCCTTTCAATATACACATCTTATAATCTCCCACTTATACTTAAAGACACTACTATTCTCCCACTGCCATACATCTGACTCCCATATCCTCCACATGCCTGTCAAATGCTCTAGATGGAAGAGCCTTAGTGAAACGATATGCTAGGTTGTCCTCTGATGCAATCTTGGCGACAACCACTTCTCCTCGCTTTACGATTTCTCGTATCAGGTGGTACTTGCGCTCTATGTGTTTACTCGCCTTATGGGCTCATGGTTCCTTCGAGTTTACAACTGCACCACTGTTATCACAAAAGATTGTGATAGATCTGGGCAAACCAGGAATCACATCCAAGTCTATGATGAAGTTTCTGAGCCATACAGCTTCCTTGGCCGCCTCCAAGGCTGCTTCATACTCAGCTTCCATGGTGGAGTCCGCCATGCACTTTTGCTTGACACTCCTCTAGACAATGGTTTCACCTCCTAAAGTAAACACAAAACCTTAGGTAGACTTACTCTTGTCCTTATCTGACTGGAAATCTAAGTCCGTATAACCCATAGGGACTAATTGTCTGCTCGGTAAACCGACATATAATCCCTAGTTCGTCTCAGGTATTTCAATATATGCTTTATTGTTGTCCAATGTCCCTGTCCTGGGTTACTCTGATATCTGCTAACGATGCCCATGGGAAAATAGATATCAGGTCTCGTGCATAACATAACATACATGAGGCTTCCTACTGCCGAAGCATAAGGAACGACCTTCATTTCTATTGGTGCAGGCAGCACCTAAGTCAAACCTGAGTTTTGATAATTGTAAAGGGTTCAGAAGTTAAGGTGTTATTGTGATCTAACATGCTTACTAAGTGTGTAGGAAAAGTCCTAGGTACACTAAGCAAGAAGTCCTGGCAAAGGGCTGGGTAAAGAAGTCCTAGTCAAGGGCTGGGCAAGAAGACCTGACCGGAAGTCGGGCAAAGAAGTCCTGGTCGAGGTCTGGGCAAGAAGTCCTGGCAAGGGGCTGGGCACCGAAGACCTGACCGGAAGTTGGGCATGAAGACCTGGTCAGGTGGATTGGGCAAAAGTCCAATCAGAGGAGCCGGTTGGCAAAAGGTAAACTCACCTGAGAGGAGTAGGTGAGGATGCATTCCCCGTCGAGGGAACAGTAGGCGTCGGTTCGACCTAGGGATCCATTTGGGAGACCCATAGTCAGAACCAAGACAGCTACAGCTATAACTAATGCTTGTTGTGTTTTGGAACTAACCTGAGTTGCAGGATCGAAGGACTGGTCTTCTGCAAGTGAGGTGTCTTACTGGGGCTAGGCGCCCGGATGGACTCAGGCGCCCGTATGGATACGGGTGCCCCAGTGTGAAGGCAAAATCCAAAACATAGCCACGAAGCCTCTGGACTAAGGCAGTTCAGGCGCCCGTGAGGTCACGGGCGCCCCCATCAGCTCAGGTGCCCGAGTGGAGATGGATAAACGCTAACCGAGCCTGCTGATAAGGGTTCGCGCAGGGAAGGCCACGTGTTAGGCGTCCCCATCGTCACATGCACCCGTATGGGTGCTATAAAAGGGGGTTCACCCCCAAGGCTTCGACACAACTTGCTCTCAACGATCCAAACCTTTTCGTTCAAGCGCTACGCTCCGACAAACTCCGACTTCGAGATTCCAGTGCCGACGACGACCCTCTGCTCCGAAATTCGATTCACCTCGGGCGTCGGTAACGAAAAGTGTTCCATGTTTAATTTTCTGCTCTACTTCTGTACTTAATTTGTAAAACTCTTATTGCGATTATAGAATTGCCCAATGTAAACGGTCAAGGACCATGGGCCTTGGAGTAGGAGCCGACCACGACTCCGAACCAAGTAAAACCGACTTGTGTTCTTAAGTATTTTTTTCATTTTCCGTTGTGTATATTCTTTAACTTTCCAAAAATTTAATAACGATATTCACCCCCCCTCTATTGTTTTCTTCGATCCAACAAGTGGTATCAGAGCGGGTGGATCAAATTTGGTGCAACCACCAATTTGAGAGTGTTTTTCGGATTTTACGAAAGTATTTTAATTTCTTTATTGAATTTTTCTCGTTAATCGAGGTTCGTGCAACACCACTTGATCGTTTCTCTTTTCTATTAATTTTCTTCCGCACTACTAATCCAAGACCAAGTCTTGGGACAAGTTTTCTCTATTTTTCTTATTTTTCAGAAATTATTATGGCCATGCAAGAGGGTTTCAGCACAGCCATACCACCGCTCTTCAGTGGAGAAGATTTCTCCTACTGGAAAAGCCAGATAGAAGTCCACCTGAAAACTCAGGTGGATATGTGGAAAATTATCCAATCTGGTCTTGAAATCCCCAAGAACGCAGAAGGAGTGACACAACACTACTCCGAATGGGACGCCTCATTGATGAAAAAGATCGAGGCTGATGCAAAGGCAACTCAGACGTTGTAGTGTGGATTGACTAAGGAAGGGCTGAACCGGGTGGGTCCCTTCAACAGTGCCAAAGAACTTTGGAGCAAACTGATTGAGCTGCACGAAGGTACCTCCGACACCAGAATCAGCAAAAGGGATCTGTTGCTGAACAGACTCTACACAATATAGATGAATGAAGGCGAATCAGCAGCACAACTCCACGATAGAATCCAGGAGCTGATGAACGGACTGCACACAATAGGTCACAAGGTAGAGAACCATGACCTAATCAGGTATACCTTAAGGCTGCGTTTGGTAGGGGGTAATCAATCCTGTAATGTAATCAAGATTACATTACAAGTTGGATTCCTTTGTTTGGAATAATTTTAAAATTGTAATGTAATGGAATCTCGATTACAAAAGTGGCTCAAGAATTGTAATCTTGATTACAAAATAAAAACGATGTAATCCGATTACATTATAGCTTGTAAAGTTGCCGGCTAGGTGGCGACGGTCGTCGGTCGGCTGCGGTGGACGGCCGATCGCCGGTCGACAGCCAGCCGCCGGCCGCCTGTCGCCGGTCGCCGGCCGTCGGTCGTCGGCTGTTCGCCGATCATCGGTCGGCGACCGGCCGACGGCGGTCGTCGGTCGACTGACGATAGTCGCCAACCATGATCGTCGGTCGTCGTTGTCGATCGTCAGCCGCCAATCTTTGATTACATTACAGGATGGATTATCCTTAACCAAACACAGCCTATGGTTATCAAAGATTACATACAACTTGTTATCAAACTTAGTAATGTCATCTTGATTACATTACATTATATTACAAACTTGATTACATTACAGACTCGATTACATTACCGCTTACCAAACGCAGCCTAAATGCACTCCCAAGGAATACTCTGTGGGCATCTATGGTAGATGCTTACAAGGTTTCTAGGGATCTTTCAAAAATTAAATTAGATGAACTTTTTTCAGAATTAGAATTACACGAACAAACTAACTGCACTTTGGCCAAGAAAAGTATTTCTTTTCATGCAAGTAAACCCCAAGGAATGGTAGCCAAGAAAAAGCCTCAACCTGCACCCGAGTTTGACTCAGACTCAGACTCAGACTCAAAAGATAGTGAAGGGGATCTACCCAAGTTGGTGCGGCTAGCTCGGGACTACTACAAGGAGCTCAAGCCCAAACCAATAGAAGGAAAGCAAGCAGACGAAAGGAAGATCCAGCTGAACCTTCAAAGACCAAACCGAATGTCACTTGCTACGAATGCAACAAGAAGGGACAGTACAAATTGGAGTGCCCTAATCTGAAGGAGACGAAGAAGACTCGAAGGAAGAAGGCTCTTCAAGCCATGTGGGACGAATCTTCCTCCGAAGAAGAAGAAGAGGCCCCACAATCAAATCTTCTCGCCTTAACTGCTTCGGAAGACATCGACACTGGATCGGAATCGGAGCCAGACGACGGAAGGCTCACAATTTCGGAGAACGGCCAAATAACGGTAAGAGGTTATTCCGAAATTGAATTATCAAAACTGATAGCTTATTTATCTCGTAACTTGGCGAAAGCCAAAATCCGGGTCGAATCCCTCCGACAGGAAGTCAAACTCCTAAAAGAGGAAGCTGACTCTAGAACCTTGACCGAGAAGGTTCAAGAAGGAAATTCTACTCAAGTTGAAAAGCTTGAGAAAGAGAACTCCTCCTTGAAAACTCAAGTCAAGAAGCTCAGAGTGGCTTTAGAACCATTTACTTTGGTTTCCAAGGGTCTTGACATGATCCTTGGAAAATAGAAGTCCGTTCTTAATCAATCTGGGTTAGGGTATCGAACCAAGTCAAGACAACGGTCATATTATGCTGTATTGAACCAACCTAGAGCCAAAGTTCAAGCATGGGTACCCAAAATTTGCTTGAACAACCAAGCTGGACCAAACCAGTATTGGATCTCCAAGGACAAGATTTACATCTTTCCTAATCATTATCGTGGGTTTAGCCCAGGCGGAGCCAATTTAAAAACAATTTTCATAATTAGATAAAAAAATTTTGTGCTTAATTCCTTAATTTTATTGCATGCTTGCTTGTTTAATTTTTTTTTTTTGCAAATTATTATGTTTAGACCTAGGAATGATTAGACTAAGGAATAAAAGGATTTAATTGAAATTTGAACAACATAGTATTCGGTGGAGGTGAGATGATAGTACATTAGGAAAGTCATTTTGGTGGAACTAGCCGAAGCTACCGATCCAAGACCCAAATTAGTGAGACCAAAATCTTTCAAGGAGTAACTTGAAGATGAATTTTCAATAAAAAGCGTTGTCAAGGAAAGGGTTGATGATCCAATAAGGCTACGGCCAAAGAAGGCCTAGTGCCTCGCCAAGACCTGGAAGCCGATTATTGAAAATCAAATTCACTTTACTATTATCAGATTTGAATCTATCACAAATTTCAATTAATCTTAGATTCAATCACTTTTCAAAATAAACTTAAAACATAATTAAATTCCTTTTAAAATTAATTTAACCTTTCAAAATTTAATCATGCTTTCCAAATTAAAATCTTTATTGCTGTTAAAACATGTCCCATAAAACCCATAAGGTTAACGTGACTGATAACTATAGACTGGGTGAGATGGTTAGGAACTAATTTAAATCAAATTTATCTTGCTCATCACTAATTCATCTAGCATTGTATTTTTGTCAAGCAAAAATATTGGATCATGCAATTTAGAGCTTAATTGATTTAATTGTTGGTTGGTCAAAACAGTCAAACCTGGTCAAACGGTCAAACTGGTCAATAGTCAAACCTAGGTCAATACGGGCGCCCGTGACCTATCGAGCGCCCCCGACTTTATCTTCGACCAAGACAGCTAAAGCTGTCAAACCCGACACTCCTGACCCGGGCGCCCGTGACCTATCGGGAGCCTAGGTCTTTGTCTTCATCCAAGGCAGTCAAGGCTGCCAAAAGCTGACTACTGACTCGGGCACCCATGACCTTACGGGCACCCCAATGAACACGGGCGCCCGACCCTTCATGGGCACCCGTATAACACTATATAAGGAGTATGACTCCCTCTTCCTTCCCCACACCAAAACCGAAATCCTCCTTCACTTCTCTTCTTCCCAAGGCACCCGGACGCTCCTTCCTCGTCTTCAAACACTCTACTTCAAAAATGCCGCCCCGGTATCAATTTTATTATGCATTTTCAAGTAATTTCGTTTTACTATTTCGCTTATTAAATGCACAATTTTCTCTTACATATTTAGAAAACGTCGCGTCTCTCAACCTAACCCCATGGCCGAACCTAGTCCCGACCCAAGGTTCCCTAACTTGGAATTGTATAACAAGTTTGCCCAAACAACCTATAAGCCTATAAAGACTAGCTTCCTAAATAGGCAATTCTTTACCCAATCGTGCCACTTAGCTATGGATGCGATCAACTTCTATCAACTAGATCATCTAGTCTTCTGCACACATCCTGTGAACTCGACCCTGTGTGCAGAATTTTACAATAACCTAGTCAAAATTGATGACCTGCTCTACTCTACCACCGTACAAGGCACTCCCCTAACCATTTCTCCAACTTTGTTTAATCGGTTTCTCGGACTACGACAGTCGCAGTCTACCTTTTCTTGTTATCCTCCAGCCGACCCTCCCTTTGCACCCCCTATTCACACATTACTCTAGGCACTCTTTACTCCTATTTCTTTGGAGATGTGAGAAACCCGTTAGCACGGCGATTTCAGTCCGTTGACCTCCGAGTCCAGGATTATGCCCTCTACCGAGTTATAGTTCGTTGTGAACTCCCACTCACCACTCGAGATGTCGCGACCATGCGACCGTTTCACACCTTTCTACTCTACGCCATGATTCATCAGTTAGATATAGACATAGGCCTCCACATATTCCACACCATCATTTACGCATTGAGCGTATCTACTCACGATCGAGTACGTATGCCTTACTGCCATGTTATCACTGCCCTTCTTCACCACCAAGGTTGCAATATCACTGTAACGCCCGACCTTATATCTACCCTAAAGGCGGGGTTACGGGTCCACACATTCATATCATGCAATCATATTAAACATGTATATCCAAACAAAACAGTTACAATACATGAACTAGTAATAAGCATGCTTATTGAACACTAAATTACCAAGCAAGGTTTTCCAATCAAATAATTCATTTATATCTACATGCATTTACAACCTAATATGGAAAGCATTTAACACACTATAGCATGAAATCTCAAGTAAGCACATAGCAAAGGTTATCTAGCCTTAGATACATGCAAAAGAGGCATATACAAAAGAAGCATTCATAAGCAACCGAAAGTAGTAGCATCTAGCATTTTACTGAGCATGCACACTATAGGAATTAGTCATTAATAGTAGTATTAGCTAACATGGCTTAGGTTTCATATCTCTAACAGTAGAGTAGTCACAATCATCATATACTCAGAGTATAGTAATACAATTTCAAAAGTAATTATAGGAAGCAGTTAGATTCTAGACAAAACTACGGTAGATAGAATCTTTCATCTTTTCCCGAGCCATCACCACACACATCCTCCAACCTTCCCTCTGCCTCTTCCTTTAGTTCGAGTATTTCTTACCGCTATCTGCAGCATAAGAAAAAAATAACAGGAACTAGTAAGCAAAACATGCTTAGTAAGAATCCGGGCCTACTCGCAAAATCCATATCAATACATCATATCATGTACACAATAATCAGATAGAGTTATCAACATCATAAGCATCTCATCAAAGCATCATAAACATCATAGCAATTTATCTCTAAGTACTTTACGGAACAATATTATCAATGATGAGAAAAGTATGTTTTTCAAAAGTTCCATAATGGTAAGTACTTCAATATAACATATCATCATCCAGGGCCCAGTTGTCGTACCACATCATCATGCGCGTTCCCTAATAAATTGGGGTAGCGAGCCACCAATCTAATTAGAGCAGGACCCTTCCGTCCTACCAATGCCATGACCTTAACATGCTCATTGGATTTGTTTAACGACCCCCTTCCGAGTCGGGTAGACAACTTTCCAAAGTAAAGTAATTTATCATGCAATTACTCATATAAGTATATGCCTAAAGGTACTCTTAATCACTTCTCAAAGGGACACACCACACATTCGGGTGCTCTTGATCCCCTAGGGACACACCACGCATTCGGGTGCTCTTGATCCCAGTTTCAATAGAGTAACCCTTTTAAAGCATATTATCAAACACATCATGTTCATATCATCAACGTGCCCCATGGGCTATAAGGCATGCTTTTATACCTAACAAGATAGGTCACATAATTTATACACACATCATATAAGTGTAGCATGCTTCATGGTTTCATTAGGTACTTCCTAACCCTAGAGCTAGGGTTGGCCGAAACATACAAGTAAGGGGATTTGGTTTTCCAAGCAAGCATTCATTCAAGCATTTCTACCAACACCTCAAGTACCTTTCATGTTAACAATTTAAACATGGTTTATATCTCATATTGAGATTAGCATTCACTAACCCTAATCCCTAGGTCTTGGCCGAAACCTATCTAAACCCTAACCCTAGTTTCATAGGGTAAGAGTATCAAATATTCATACAAACATATATTCAAACACTTGATCTACATTCCTAAGCATGAATCCATTAGAGAAAATCATAAAATCCCCAAACCCTAAATTCTATCATGCTTGGCCGAAAGTTATAGGGCACTAAAACCCTAATTCTTGTCTTTCCAAAAATTTGGAAACATCACATATGAGTATAAAGTTCCTAGGGGTACTAGCATGTATCAAAGTATGATCAAAAGCCTTCTCTTGGATCTCCAAGCATAGGTGGCCGAAACCCATTAAAGGACAAAACCCTAGGGTTTGTTCTTGACACCATGAAGAAAATCTATCTACATGTATACCCTAAATCTTAAGGTCTTCCCATGCATCAAGTTGGATCAAAAACCTTCTCTTGGACCCCCTTACAAGAGTTGGCCGAAACTTCCACTAGGGAAGTTCTTGCAAATTTTCAAAGGGATGAAACAAACATACATTCAATAACCATTATGCCACAGGCGAGAGGATACTTACATCCTAGCGCTGGAAATTCCTTTAGACCGTAGGGTACCCTACACTTGAAGGGTATGTGAAGATCTTTTTCTTCCAAATCTTCTTTCTAAGAATCCTTGGTCTTGGTAGATGACAAGATCCCTTGGATTTCTCCCTCTTGAATTTGCCCTAGGGTTAGAACCCTTGCCTAAGGTTTTTCGAAAATTGGAAGAAGGAAGAAGAGAGGTTTCGGTTTTGGGAGATGAAGAGGAAGAAGAAAAGGAAAGAAGGAAGTTGCTCCAACTTCCACCTATTTATACTTTTCTCATGAAAAGACATGTCTCTTCACTCTTACCCACTTAACAAGCATGTTTCTTTCTCCTTCTACATGAAATATTGCTTGGTTCATTGGTTATGACATGGTGAGTGCAACTAGGAGGTCCAAGGTTCAATCCTTGCTCCCTCCACTTTGCACTTTCTTTTTAGCACCATTCATTTCCAAGCCCAATAAACCAAGCCCATCATGAAATTCATAATATGAATAATATTTTATGAATTCAGAATATTTCATAATATTCCAAAAATATTATTTCATAATATTTTTAATAATTCCATATTCATGAATATAATATTTCATGCTAATATTTCATGATAATAATATTTCATGAATATAATATTTCATGCATTCATAACATTTCATGGCATGTGATTGCATGAAATTCATATCATTTCATTATAACCATTTTCATACATTGTCATGATTTTTACATCGACAAATTTGGGGTGTTACAATCCTCCCTCTCTTATAGAAAGTTCGTCCCGAACTTTAAACAATTCCCCAGGTATTCAGGATTGTAAAAATTGGGGTGTTACAATCACTGCTGGGGAGATTATCTCGATGACTGAGTTCGATGAAATAGGGTTTAGAAACTTCTCTTTAGCGGGGATAGACGTTTCAGCCACGGGGGTCATATCATGGAGACGAGAGAGAGCTAGATGGCAGGATGACTCCGATGAAGAGGTCGAGGTAGACGTAGCCGATCTCGCAGCCGAGATCAACGAACACCTACAGGAGCCGCCTCCACTGACCACCGATCATCGCATTACACAACTACAGACGGAGATGCATAGCCTCAGGGAGGAGATGGAGGCTCGTCACGTAGAGTATCTGGAGGCCCTACAGAATGAACGCAATGTGAACGAGGGCTACCACACTCAATACTTGGGTATTCTTCACACCGAACATCAGGCAAACGAGGCCCGTCATATTGAGCACATGGACACCCTCCGAGCCGATCGAGAGACAAACGACGCACGATACAATGAAATGATGTCGTTGTTTCGATCTTGGAAGCCTGACCCATTTGACACTCCTGGCCCATCTTCTTAGATCGGAGTGATACTTTCAGCTATCTCATTGTACTGTTGACTATTTGACAACCCCTACTGAGTAGGGTTGACTTGTGTCTGACTATGGTTTGACTTTGCTGGTCCTACTATTGACCATATGACTCTTATGCATTTATCAGATTTACTTGTTGATTACTTGCCATTTCAATTAGTACGCTAAGTCAGATACTTCATGTTATGCTTAGTAGAATAGGACTGCTCTACAATTTTTTAAAATTATTTTTGCTATTTAATATGTTTGAAAAATCATTTTTTTTGAAATTTAAAATGATTTTTCGACTTAGTTTTTTTTTAAAACTTACCCCTTTCAAAACTAGGATTTTTTTTCGCAAATGGACTTAGCTTAGGCCCTCACCCTTGAACTGCATGCACCTATAGATCTAGAAGCTAGCATCTCACAAGCACCGTAGGGTACTTTTGATTGACAACCTAGACTGGGTTGAGATGCTTAGGTCTATGCCTTGATTCAATATGCTATAAGTCAGTGCATCTGTAGTAATTGGGGCAATAAATATCAATTGAACAGTAATCAGGTTAAAGTCAAGCATAGAAAATCTAACTTGATCATATCACTTAACGTGACTAACCCTAGCGAAAGCTACTGTTTATGACAGTTAGTAAGTAGCTAACTGGGTTAGACAGGACCCGAAAAAGAAAATCTAAATTGGTTTGATCCAGTTGGTTCAATACATAACTTTACTTTCTTTACTCTATTTTTTGCTATAATAATTTTTTTTGATATATGGCAAAGGGGGAGAGAAAGGAAAGGAGAGAGAAGAAGTTTTTTTTAATTTTATTTTTTTTCAAAACCTTTTATCTCCTTTTTCAAAAAGTAAGAAACGAAAATACTTGTTTTCAAATCTGAAGCATCTAATATTTATTTTTGAAAATTTTCTAAGTGTATAACTCAAATTATTTTTGAAAATTTTCTAAGTGCTTAACTCAAATTATTTTTGAAAATCTTCTAAGTGCTTAACTCAAATATATTTGAAAATTTTCTAAGTGCTTAACTAAAATTTATTTTGAAAAGTTTCTAAGTGATTAACTCAAAATTTATTTTGAAAAGTCTCTAAGTGTTCAACTTAAAGTTTTGGAAATCTTTTCAAAGTTTTTTGGAAATCTTTTCAAAGTGTTCAACTTAAAGTCTCTAACTTAAAGTTTTTTGGAAATCCTTTCAATGTGTTCAACATAATGTTTTTTGGAAAATTTTTTCTTTAACTTGAAAATCTTTTTTGACAATTTTCTAAGTGTTGAAAACCTGAAAAAAATCTTTTTGGTGTTGGTGCAGACAGCACCCAAGTCAAACCTATGTTTTGATAAATGGCAAAGGGTTCAAAAGTTAAGTCTTATTTGTTTTTCTAACATGTTACTCAAGTGTGCAGGAAAAACCTCTAGCGAAGGACTGCTAGGCAACTGGCAAAGGAATGCCAGGAGACAAAGACCTAGCGAAGGACTGCTAGGCAACTATCGAAGGGCTGCTAGTCACCAAGTCCTAGTGAAGGACTATTAGGCAACTAGCGAAGGGCTGCTAGTCAACAAGACCTAGCGAAGGAATGCTAGGCACCAGGCAAAGGACAGCCTGGTACTGAAGTCCTGGCGAAGGACTACTGGGCAAAAGTCCAACCAGAGGAGCCGGTTGGCGAAAGGTAAACTCTCCTGAGAGGAGTAGGTGAGGACACGTTCTCCGTTGAAGGAACAGTAGGCGTCGGTTCGACCTAGGGTTTCATTTTGGAAACCCAAAGTCAGAACCAAGACAGCTAAGGCTGTATAAAACTAACAACTTAATGCTTTATGTTGCTTTCGGACTAACCTTGGATGCAGGACCAAAGGAACGAGTGTCTGCAGCTCAGAGGGCCTCAAAGGAGTGAGGCAACAGCTGAGTAGGGCGCCTTGAGTATCCCGGGAGCCCCCAAGGTGAACATGAAACAAATGAAGCAAAAGAAGCTTCAGCTGAATACTGGCCGGGCGCCCCCAGCACCCAGGGCGCCCTGAACGCCCAGGGCACCCCCAGCCACCAGGGCGCCCCGCGCCTGAAGTCAGCGATGAGGATAAGTCTCATCCAGCCGATACTCCCGCTGAAAAGGTCAGCCAGGGCGCCCTTAGCTTCCCGGGCGCCCCCGTCAAGGACTTATCCCGATTTTGAAGGGATAACTCGCTGACCGCGAAGTGAGCGAATCACAGGCCACGTGGAGGGCGCCCCCCGTGCTCTAAGGCGCCCTCAGAACCCTATAAAAGGCCCTCGACCCCTCAAGCCTGAACATATCTTCTTCCAATGCTGTTACGTTCTTCTTCTCCTGCGCTTCGCCCCAGAAACCTTCCAACTCGACACGAAAGCGCCGCCGACGTCCCTCTGCTCCGAGAAACATCTGATATCGGACGTCGGTAACGAAGAACTGATTTTTCATTTCTGTTATACTATTACTGTACTACAATTGTAAACTTTTGTAAGAATCTTTGCGTGATTATAGAATTGCCCTCAGTAAACGGTCAACGACCGTGGGCCTTGGAGTAGGAGTCGACCCAGGCTCCGAACCATGTAAAAATCCCTGTGTTTGCGATTGTTCGTATTCCGCTACATACTTACTCTAATTCACTTCCGAAAAGTTTTAACGATATTCACCCCCCTCTATCGTGTATCTCGATGCAACAAGTGGTATCAGAGCGGGGAAGCTCAAATTTGTTGCAACCACCAATTTGAGATTTTTTTCGGATTTTTTTCATTTCTTTATATTTTTTCGAAGGTCGAGGTTGGTGCAACACCCCTCGACAAATATTTTTCTTCTTAGTCCCGCACTACTAATCCAAGACCAAGTCTTGGGATATCTCTATTTTTTTTAATTTCAGATAAATAGCCATGCAAGAAGGATTCAGCACTGCAAGACCACCTCTCTTCAGTGGGGAGGATTTCTCCTACAGGAAGAGCAGAATGTAGGTCCACCTGAAAACTCAGGTGGACATGTGGATAATCATCCAGTCTAGACTAGAGATTCCGAAGAACACTGAAGGAGTACCGCAGACCTACTCAGAATGGGACAACGCTCTGAAGCGCAAAATTGAAGCCGATGCAAAGGCGACTCAGACCCTCCAATGTGGCTTAACAAAAGAGGAGCTGAACCGAGTGTAACACCCCAAATTTTCAATGTAATATCATGACGATGTATGAAAAATGGTTATAATGAAATGATGTAAATTTCATTCAATCACATTCTATGAAATGTCATGAATGCATGAAATATCATATTCATGAATATGAAATATTAAAAATATTATGAAATAATATTTTTGGAATATTATGAAATATTATGAATTCATAAAATATTATTAATATTATGAAATTTCATGATGGGCTTGGCTTAAGGGGCTTTGATATGGATTAGTGCAAATTGTGATAAAAAGAAGAGATAGAAAGGAGGAGGCAAGGATTGAACCTTGAACCTCCTAGTTGCACTCACCATGTCATAACCAATGAACCAAGCAATGTTTCTTGTTGAGGGAATAAGAAACATGCTTGTTAAAGCTAGGGAAGGGAAGAGACATGTCTCTTCATGAGAAGAGTATAAATAAGAGAGGGGGAAAGGAAGTTATACTTTCTCTCTTCTTCTTCCTCACTCACTCCCACCGAAATCCCTTCCCCTCTCCCTTGCATTTTCGAAAAGAAAAACAACACACCCTAGGGTTCTAACCCTAGGGAATTTAGAAGGAAGAAGACCCTCCAAGACCTTGCCCTCTACTAAGTCCAAGGAGCCCTAGAGAAAGTTTGAAGAAGAGGATTTTCACTTGTCCTCCAAGTCTAGGGTACCCTACGGTTTAAAGAGAAGGTGAAATTCCAGCACAATGATGTAAGTGTCCTCTCGCCTGCAGTGTAATCGTTATTGTGTGATTGCCATGCTTTGATTGATTTTGAAATGGGTGTTTTCCTTCTTGTATGTTTCAGCCAACACCTTCAAGGGAGGCTTTGGTTCTTTCCTTGATGCATGGGAAGACCTTGAGACTTAGGGTATACATGTAGGTGGATTTTTCTTCATGGTGTGAAGAACAAAACCTAGGGTTTGTCCTTGTAGAGGGTTTCGACCACTTCCTAAGGGAAGAGTTTGGCTACTTTTTGATACATAAAAATAACCCTTAAGACTTAGGGAATACTCATATGTGGTGACCCTTCATTTTGTGATGACAACAACTAAGGTTTAGGGTTTGTCCTTGTATAGGGTTTCGGCCACTTCCAAAGGGAAGTGTTTGGTTACTCTTTGATGCATGTGAAGACCCCTTGGAACTTAGGGTATACCTATATGATGTGTCCCTTTATTTTGTGATAACAAAAGCTAGGGTTTAGGGCTTGGATGGGTTTCGGCCAAGGTGTAGAAAAAGGGGTTAGTGAGAGTTAACCCCACTTTGAGGTTTAAACCATGTTTCAATTGTTAACATGAAGTGCACTTGAGGTGTTTGTAGAAATGCATGAATGGATGCTTGATTGAAAAACCAAAAGAATTCCCTACCCTTGACTTTTGGCCAACCATGGTTCTAGGGTTGGGAAGTACTTAATGAAACCATGAAGCATGCTACCACTTATATGATGTGTGTATAATTTATGTGACCTATCTTGTTAGGTATAAAAGCATGCCTTATAGCCCATGGGGCACCCTTATGACATGAACATGATGTGTTTGATAATATGCTTGAAAAAGGATACTCTACGGAAATTGGGATCAAGAGCACCCCTAAATGTGTGGTGTGTCCCTAGGGGATCATGAGCACCCTTGATGAGTGGCATGTCCCTTTAAGATGTTATTAGGAGTACCTTTAAGCATATACATATATGTGTAATTGCATGTTAAGATACTTTACTTTGAAAGTTGTGTACCCGACTCGGAAGGGGGTCGTTAAACAAAATCCAATGTACATGTTAACTGAAGGTCATGGCATTGGTAGGACGGAAGGGTCCTGCCCTAAATGGATTGGTGGCTCGCTACCCCAACTCATTAGGGAACGCGCTTGATGTGGTACTACAACTGGGCCCTGGATGATACTATATTTTTAAGTACTTACCTTTATGGAACCTTTTGAAAAACATTTTCTCATTATGTGATGATCTTGTTCTGTAAAGTACTTAGAAATATTTGATGTGATGCTTATGATGCTTATAGTTCTATCTTGATTACTGTGTACATGATATGATGTATCGATATGGAATTTTTGCGAGTAAGCCCGGATTCTTACTAAGCATGTTTTGCTTACTAGTTTCATGTTGTTTTCTTATGCTGCAGATAGCGGTAAGAAATACTTGAACTAATGGAAGAGGCAGAGGGAAAGCTAAAGATGTGTGTGGTGATGGTTCGGGAAAGAAAGAAGGATTCTTATCTACCATTTTTGTCTAGAATCTAAATTGCTTCCACTAAAGGATTATAAGTTGTATTACTATACTCTGGTTGTGTGATGACTATAACTACTCTACTATTGTTAAAGTTAGGGATATGGAACCTATGTCATGTTAGATAACTCTATGCTTGGTTGAGTTTAGAATTTAACTGATACATGTGAACTTTATATAGAGGAAGACCCTATCATTAGATGTCATATTCTTGTTGTATGCATGCTAAGTGAAATGATATAGAGTTCCTATTTCCTGTTGCTTATGAATGCTTCTTATGCATGTGTCTAAGGCTAGATAACTCATGCTACGTTTCTACTTGATATACATGCTTAATATGATAAATGATATGAATGTATGGACCCGTAACCCCACCTTCAGGGTAGATATAAGGGCGGGAGTTACAAGTTGGTATCAGAGCATGTTTCCCCTCCACCACACACACATCAAGCTTCCTCCTGCCGCTTCCAAGTAAGAAATCCTAACTCGCCTTACTTTATTTTTTTCATGTACAGTAATGATATAAATAGAGATGATTTATGCTTGCACAATATGGAGATGAGTAATACTTGCATAACAAGTGAAGGTAGAATTAATGCTTATGTAGTCATTTACTGTCTGTATAATAGATATGGCTAGAAGGCGTAGTACTAGGGGTAACGAGACAACACCCCCACCTGATCTGATGCAGGTGATCACTGAGCTGCAGCGTCAGGTCACTGAGCAGCAGCAGATGATAAACACTCTGATGACCCAGCAGACTAACACTGCCACCCCTGCGGGAAGTCAGAATGCCATAACCACTGAGCCTCCGACTGCACAGGCGCCCTCGGACACTACGGCCAGAGCAGTCCGACAGGAAGCCTATTTGATACAGTGGCAGCGACTGAAGCCGGATAAGTTCTCCGGCACCTGCGAGCCGTGGGACGCCCATTCCTGGCTCAAAACAGTGGAAAGCACCGTGGAACTTCTTGACTGGCCGGAACATGAGAAGGTCAAGTGTGTCTCGTTCTGCCTCTCCGGCGATGCTCGGATGTGGTGGGAACGGGTGAAGGCCAGAAGATCAGTGGACCAGATGAAATGGAAGGATTTCGAGTCTGAATTTCTGGAGGAGTTCTTTCATATGAGGGTGACTAACAGACATTTTGATGAGTTCACCGAATTTCGACAGGGGAATCTCTCTGTCAACGAGGCCGTCCAGAAATTAATCGACTGGCACGATTATGTCCGGAGCTGGTCAGTACTGAAATGGAAAGGGTCAGATTAATGCTGAGAATGATCAGGCCCGACATCGCTCTGAGTGTAGCCGGTGGCGTTCATAGGCCACAGACTGCAGAGGAGCTAGTCAGCGGCGCCCTGAATGCTGAGCACTATCTGAAGAATATCAGCCAGCAGAAGCAGGCCCCTGCCAGTACACAGAATCAAAGTCAGTCGGAAAATCAAAGGACTCAGAACACCGACCCCCACTGGAAGAAGAACCATAATGGAAAAAGAAAGTCATGGAACAAGTCTACTAGTGGTTCGAAAGGCAAGAAGCCTAAGTACCCTCCTTGTGCCACCTGTGGGAAGATGCACCTGGGGACATGCTTATTGGGTGCCAAGAGATGTTTCACTTGCGGGAAGGAAGGACATTTTGCCAGAGAATGTCCTACTGCCGCTAAGGCACATCAGCAGTAGTATATTCAACACAAAGGTGCTCCTCCCCAGCTTCACCATATGCAGGCTGCTATTGAGGGTACTCCTATTTATCAGGGGCGGTTAGAAGCCCCGCCTGCTACAACAAACGGCCGGGTTTTCTCGCTTACCAAGGAAGACGTGGCGACTGCCTCTACCGTTGTCACAGGTCAGATAGTTATTTACAGTCATCCTGCTACTGCATTATTTGACACTGGGGCAACGCATTCCTTTATTTCTATGCTATATGCCACAAGATATGATATGCCCCTGCAAGAACTAGATTGCAAGTTTTTGACTACGTTGCCCTCGGGAGAGGTGATGCCCTCTACCCAAATGCTGCGGGCCGCACCGATTAGCATCGCAGATAGGGAGCTCTACTGCGATCTAATAGTGCTTGATATGGCCGATTATGATCTGATATTGGGCATGGATTTCTTGAATAAATACGGCGCTTCTATCGAGTGCCATAAACGAAGGGTTATCTTCCGTCCTGAGACGGGAATTCTCTTTGAATTTATCGGCGAGCCGAAGAAGAAGACTGACAAATTCTTATCGGCTCTGAAAGCAAGGAAAATGTTAGAGAATGGATGTTCTGGATTTCTAGTTCATGTGGTTGATACTCGTCCTACAGAGGACCCGAAGCTAGAAGACGTCAAAGTCGTATGCAACTATCCAGAGGTATTTCCTGATGACTTACCTGGGTTAGCACCTGAAAGAGATGTTGAATTTGCTATTGATTTGATTCCTGGTACTAACCCCATCTCGAAAGCACCATACCGAATGGCGCCGACTGAATTGAAAGAATTGCAAGGACAGCTACAAGAGCTACTCGACAAGGGACTTATCCGCCCTAGTCATTCCCCCTGGGGAGCTCCCGTACTGTTCGTCAAGAAGAAGGACGGGTCGATGCGTATGTGTATCGACTATCGGGCATTAAACAATGTGACCATAAAGAACAGGTACCCTCTACCCAGGATAGATGACCTGTTCGATCAGTTAAAGGGAGCTACGGTTTTCTCTAAGATCGATCTGAGGTCTGGTTATCACCAAGTCCGGGTGAAAAATGAGGATATACCCAAAACTGCTTTTCCGGACGAGATACGGACATTATGAGTTCGTAGTGATACCGTTTGGAGTTACTAATGCTCCGGCAATATTCATGGACCTCATGATCGGATTTTCTCGGCATTTCTCGACAGATTTGTGATCGTCTTCTTCATCGNGGATAGACATGGAGGTGGTGTTCTGCAACCTCCGGCCGGACCCTCTCAACTCCTTGACGGTCCAGGCGAAGACATCTTGATTGCGAGCCAAGCATTCTAGCAGGGGCCCCCTCAGCTCCTCTGGCAGTCCTGCACAATCTTGACTCGGGACTCCTCCTGGTCAGGGAGGAGCTGCACTTCTTCCTTGTTCTTGCAAGTCGGACCAAGGAGAGGCTTGGACCATGTTGCACTCAGGAAAGGATGGGGGGCCTTGCGACTGTCTACGCGAACATCGTCCGCGTAGCACCTTCGGGCTATCTTCTGGTCGCCTCTGACCTCTCCAACCTGGTCCCGACGGGAACTTAACCTTCAAGTAGAAGGTGGAGGTGACGGCCCGGAATTCATTGAGAGAAGGGCGGCCCAAGATGGCGTTATAGGACGAAGGTGCGTCCACCACCAGAAAGGTGGACCACCGAGTCCTTTTCAATGGCTCTTCGCCTTGGGAGACGGCCAACCGAATCTGGCCGAGGGGGTGTACTGTATTCCCCGTGAAGCCAAACAGCAGGGTTGCCACTAGCTCCAACTGGGACTTTTCAATTTGGAGCTGGTCAAATGCCCTCTTGTAAAGTATGTTGACCGAGCTACCTGTGTCCACGATGGTGCGGTAGACTTGATAATTTGCGATGACGGCCGTAATGACCAGCACGCCATCGTGGAAGACTTCCAACCCCTGAAGATCTAGGGGCCCGAAGCTGATTTGTGGCCCCTCCGCTTGGGCCGAACTAGTACCGACCTGGTGGATCTCTAGTCGGCGCACCTGGGCTTTCCGGGCCCGATGGGAATCTCCTCCTGTCGGGCCGCCCGAGATGACGTGCACGCCGCCTCGAACAACATTTTGCTGGTTGGCCCGTTCTTCTTCCGTCTCTTCTTCCACCGCTCGGTTCCCTTGAGGGAATAGGTTCCGAGCAGCCGGAGGGTTTTCTCGCAATTCCTCGACCATCGGGTCGGCGTTCAGGTCGCCTCGGCCTGCTCCCCGTCCGAGAGGTGTTTGTCGTCGTCGACCCCTGGGGGCCTGAGCCCGACCCCGCCCGGCTTGCCGGCACTCCTCAGTGGCGTGCCCGTGACTTTGGTGGAAGCTACAGTATGGCCTCCATCGGGCGGGGAAGCATCCCTGGGCCACCTGTTGCACGTGGCGTCTTTCCATGCCCGCATGCTCGGCGGGACCCCGAGGACTACGAATAGGTCCTCCTGAGGGCCTGGCGGTGTGGACAGGAGGAAGGGGCGCTGGGGCCGCCGATTCCTTGCGCCGAGCCGCCTGTGCTTCCTCGACGTTGGTATACTTGTCAGCCTTCCCAAGAAGGCTGTCGAAGTCCTTCGGGGGCTTCCTGAAACTCTCCCTCCTGCAGACCCTGGGAGAATGCGCTTACCATGACTTCCTGCGTGGCGGTTGGCACATCCATTGCCAACTCATTGAACCTCCGGATGTAAGCCCGAAGTGTTTCTTTAGGCCCTTGCTTCAGGGCGAACAGGTTGAGGCTCATTTTGTGGTGCCTCTGGCTGTTAGCGAAGTGCTGCAGGAACACCTTCTTGAACTTTTCAAAGTTCGTGATCGACCCGTCCGGGAGCCGGTCAAACCATCTCTGGGCCGCCCCAGAGAGTGTGGTTAGGAAGGCTCGGCACTTAACGCCTTCCGGGTACTGCTGGAGCATAGCAGGACTCTCGAACTTCATCAAGTGCTCCTCTGGATCCGTAGTCCCCACGTACTCAGGGATGGTGAAGAAGCGCATGTGATGAGGCACGGGATCCTCCAAGATCCAAGGGGCGAAAGGGCTACGCACCGACATAACCGATGCAGGGTCCGCCGGAGCCTCCCGCGCACTGGGTTTGAGACTGATGTTGCGGCCGATACCGAGTGAGCATTGTCGAATTGCTCCCGGGGGACCACTGCCGGGGGAGGGGCGGGACCATCCTCGGGCACAGCAGGTCTACCTTGCCCTCCCGAGGCGCGATGCGCCGCTGGCTCTGGGCCCTGAGGCCTTTGGCTGGTAGCTTGGGAAGGCCTTTGAGAGGCCCTCTGCTGAGCTCGTGTAGCCATGAGTACCTCGTACTCCCCTCGAGAGATATCCATGTTGATATCATAAGGTTCGTCCATCTTCACTTCCGATCAGGCTGATGGTGTCCCTCCTTCTAGCGCCAAATTTGATCCTGTCGCGAAGTGAGTCGGACGCTCCTACAGCTGGACAAGTCTCCGAGGAGGGCGAGGTCGCTGAGGTGGCGCGACGAGCTACCGTAGCTTCCAACCTGCAAGACAAAGACCGTTAGAACCCGCCGGGAAAAGTCCCCCGCCAGGCACTCCGACGGTCAAGTCAGTATACGACGGTGGCGATGGAAAGCAATAGAACAGTATCAGAATTGCACTATCGCGCGCACCTGGGAAATGCGGAATGAGAAGTATATGTAGCTGGGGAAGCTGACAGGTGCCTCACCTGCCACCCGCTGTCGCGTAGTGAGGACAGGGTAATGTGCGTCCAGGGGTGGCAGGGCAAAGTGACACATGCTGTATTAAGGAAAGAGGTCCTGTCAACTTAAGAGTTGGCGTCGTTGGACGCCGCTCGGTCTGACATCAGGGCATGTGGTCGAGGTACGGGGGACAAGATGTGTCAGGCATATCAATACCTCGGCGAGATATCCGCCGTTGGCGGCCAGGGCAACCAGGGTCCCGCGCCGACCCCGTATAGCTTCTGGTAACCCGATGTCAGGGAGTGGTTGTGCCGACTGGGGGCACGGAGGTAAGGAGGCCGGCTGAGGGCCTATGAGGGTGCCGACTGGGGGCACAGAAGTAAGGAGGTCGGCTGAGGGCCTATGAGGGTGCCGACTGGGGGCACTGAAGTAAGGAGGCCGACTGAGGGCCTATGAGGGTGCCGACTGGGGGCACAGAGGTAATAACTCCTTCAGTCCGAGCTTATCTGACTCAATAGAAAGCTATTACAGGCCTGTATGGGCCTTGACATGGAAACCCAGGGGGCCTAAGCCCGCGTGCCTCTTGTCCAGCGGGATCGTCCAGATCGGTAGCCACTTTCCCTGACTGAGCGCCAGGCTACACGCAAGCTGGCCCGGGATCAATACTTAAGTTTCACTCTTTTATACTTAATTTTCACTTATGTATACTCAATTTTCACTCTTTTATACTCAATCTATTAGGGAGTGAATGTAAAGAAAATCTCAAATGAGGAATGCATGCAAAGATTAAATGGGAATTGGGGAGTTTTCTATAATTTACCATTAAAAAATCAATTGAATCAATTTTATATTAATTCCGAGTGTCAGTGAATTGATTTTCCTTTATCAAAATTTCGAATCGATTCTTTTCGTTATCAAAGTTCATTTTAGATAAAATTTATTAATTGATTAAACGATTTAGGATTTATATGTCTAGTTCACTTAATTATATTCATACCTTAAAATATCAATTTAACAGAATATATCAAGAATAATAATTTTTAGAAACGAATACATTCGAAAAATCTAATTCATATTCAAAAAATATCATTCTCATTTTATTTGGTCAAATTGATGTTTGAGAGCATCAAAACTAAATCAACATATGGAAACTAGTTCTATATCAATCCGATAACGTTTGATTCATCAACTAGTTTTGCTCAAACTAAATGATGGACTAACTAAACGTCTTCGGATTAACATGAAACTTATTCTTATGTGTTCGTATAATTCTTCTAATTATATTGACACCCTTAAACATTAATTTGATTCATTATATTGAGTGCGGTGATTTTTTAAACACGAATATACTTGAAAATACTAATTTATGTTCAAAAACTCATTGTGATTAATATATTTAATCAAATTGATGTTTCAGGATATGGGTGCAATCAGGAAAATTAGATCAACATATAAGAACTTGTTTCATGCCAATCTGATGATGTTTGGTCTATCACTCGACAAATTATATTTTTCAAATATATTCGTGTTTAAAAAATAACTTCTCTAAATATATTGATTCAAATTGACGTTTGAGGACATGGATATAATCAAGAGAACTAGATGAACATATAAAGACTAATTTCATATCATTCTGGGTTGTCTAGGTCTATCAGCTAATTTTAGGCAAAATCGGTTAATAGACTAAACATCCTCAAAGTGATATGAAACTATTTTCTATATGTTTGTCAAGTTTTCTTAATTATATTCATGCGCTCAAACATCAATTTGACCCAATATTGAGAGCGATGATTTTTTTTTATGGATCTAGACAACTCGAAAAATCTAATTCGTGTCCAAAAAATCACTGCTCTCAATATATTGGATCAAATTTATTTGTATTCAAAAATCATAACTCAGAATGAGATAAAACAAGTTATATATATTCGTCTAATTCTTTTTATTATATCCATGCTTTCAAATTTTAATTTAACCTAATATATTAAAAGTAGTGATTTTTTTGAATAAAAATATGATTGAATTAAATTCGTCTTCAAAAAATTACTGCTCTCAATATATTAACTCAAATTGATATTTGATGTCATAGATATAATAAAGAGAACTTAATGAACAAATTGGAATATTTTCATGTCAATTCGATTTTGGACAAAATTGGCTGATGGACCAAACTGTTGGTCCAATCTTTGTTAGGTCAAGGTTGACCTAGTTTGAATAAGCTCGGGTGAGTTTATGTTTAGTAAGCTTGGTAAGCTTAAGTTTCGATGTTTGATAATGATGTTTGAATATCGTGTGAGTCAAGTGAGTCAAGGTTGACTGGAGACTTGATTGGGAAAGTCTTAGTGGGACTAGGTGTTGGTGCAATCTATGGTCCGGAGTGACCATGTGTTTTGATGTTTGGACAAAGGGTTTAAGTTAGGTTTACCTTTGTGATTTGATATGTGTGATTGAGTTTGTAGGACTTGGTGAGTCACACATGGAGTACGCATCCGAGGGACGAGAGCGAGGGAAGAGGACTCCAAGGGCAAGCCGAGGGAAGTGGACTTCAAAGGGCATACGTGAAGGATGGCGTGGAGGCAAGCCGAGAGCTTGCGTGCGCATCTGAGGGACGACAGCCGGTGGAAGAGGACTTCAAGGGGCGAGCCAAGGGAGTGGACTTGAAGGCATACGTGAAGGAGGGTCTTCAGAGTGAGGGAGAGTGAATATGTAAGTTAGGCAGTCGACTGGGAATGAATCAGTCGACTGCCAGCGGGGAACTCAAACTCACAGAAAGATCAATCGACTGGTATGGGACCAGTCGACTGATCAGGTCAAAAATCTAGTCGTTGAGTTAGCCGTTGGCTAGCACTTGCAGTGGGATCAGTGGACTGCCCTGGGGGCAGTCGACTGGCAGCGGCTAGTTCAGCCTTAGGCTCTATTTAAGAGAGCTTCGTTTTGGCTGAGACTTCTTGACGAATTTGGCTTTAATTAAAGGCCAAATAGTAGTCTAAGAGCTCAGAAGTGAAGTTTGGTTTGTGGCGAAGTTTCTCCACCCACAAGGAGCTACACGAGCTAGCTGGAAGACTTCCTGGGGAGTCATCCACCGACGGATCGAAATCGTCCACCTTACGGACAGTCGTGGAGTAGGAACTTCATCTCCGAACCACGTAAAGGTGACGCGTTAGCATTGTTTTAGTTTTTATTTAGTATTTTCGCTTGCGCATGCTAACGTTGTAGGTAGAAAATCGAACGAAATCTATTCACCCCCCTCTAGCTTCACGGTAAGATCCTAACACTAGGTGAAGTCTAGGTGGATCGAGAAGATCGCACGCTGGCACGGGAAAAGTCATAGTGGAACTATGCACACCTAGTGGGACTCGGTGAACTCTAAGTGGATTGGGAATATCGCACACTGGTACGGGAAAAGTCCTAGTAGGACTAGGTGAAGTGTAGGTGGATCGGAGAGATCACACGTTGGCAAGGTAGAAGTCTATCGAGAGACTAGACCTAACTCGAGGGTTAGGCAAACCTGGTTAGGAACTAGATTAAGTCCTAGTTGGGAACTAGACAAGAAAAAATCCAAGTCGGTCAAAGGATTGATCGGGAAATTGGTAAAGAAGTCCTAACAGGTCACGGTTGACCAGGGTTAGGCAACGGAACCCTAGACTTGTGCACACAAGTTAGGGTTGGGGGCATTCGATTGAGTAACCGATTGGTATTGGTTTCTCGAAACAGAAGCCCTCTTAATCGATTGAGTGATCGATTAAGAAGGGAATGAATTGATTGGGTAATCGATTGGAAGAATTGGGTTGCGAGAACAGAAGCAAGCTGAATCGAATCGATTCAGCCTCCTCTTAATCGATTAAGCAATCGATTAAGGAGGATGATAATCAATTAGTCAATCGATTACAGCAGAATTGTGCGAGGCACAGAGAGGTGTTGAATCAATTCAGCAATCGATTAAGATCGTTTGGCTAATCAATTAAGCTTCAAAAAATAATCGTTAAATGACTAAGTCTGACGTGGTAATCGATTAAGGGAACCCTAGCTTGCGGGTGTTTCGGAAGGAGTCGTCGACGATGACCAGTCACGGAGGGTCGGCCCGTGTGAAGGTTATTATGCACGGGAGGAACTTGGGGGGCCTGCGAAGTTAACACAAGCGTTAGGGGACACGCCGGCGGGGTCCGGCGGAGTCCATTCCAACGCTCAAGTTAGTAGATTGTCCGAAGAATAATTGCACCGAGAAAGAAAGACAGTATGTAAAACGAGAGATCGTAACCCCCTTACCGGAGGGGTCAGACTACCTTTTATACTGATGACGAAGGGATAGACGTGCCCCTAATCGGTGCCGCATCTCCCGCACTTAAGCCACGTCCCCCCTTGTTCGGTGACCCTGGGATGTCTTTTGAAAAGGTCTGCTTCGTTATCAGCTCGTAGCCCGTTGCGAGATTCAGGGGTTGCGAAGGCCTTTCATGACGGGGATGCTTATCTATACCTCAAGAGAGGTCAGTATATGAGGTCGGTTACTGCGGGAACTCCCCCCCCCAGGAGAGCTTGGGACTTACGTATGCCACCGCTCCCGAGATGCTCTCGGGGCCTAACCTCCCGGGGTATTCCCGAGAGGGATCGCCAGCTGCCCTTCCCGGGCGCGTCTCCCTCGGTGCTTCTAGGGACCACTGACGAAGGGTCGCTTCAGCCTACTGCTATTGTGTTGGGCAGCTTCTTCATCCCTCATCCTGGTCAGGGCTCGTTCAGCCCTATCAGCGGGTATATAAGGTTTTCACGCAGGTTAAAGCGACACTTCTTTCGCACTTCTTCTTCTCCTTCTCCTTCCATCGCTATTTCAAGAGAAGTTTGGGAGCTTGTGTTGCAGTATCTCCAAGGTTCTAGCTGTGATTCCAAGCTAGAATAATCCAAGAAAAGAGAAGAGAGTTTATTTGTGTAAATCTTGTAAGATTTTCATTATATTTGTATTTCCTTGAGTGTTTCTTCTTGAAAGTTTGTAAAAGATTTCTCCACCTCAAAAAGAAGAGCTTTTATAGTGTATGAGAGAGTGAGGAAGAGCAGATCATTAGATTAGTCACCTCAAAGAGATGGATACCAAATAAATTCAGGTGTTAGCATTGCTCAAGCCATTCTCAGCGAAAAATCATCAAAGAGCACAGATCTTAGCTAATCACCTCCCTGTAGCTCGCCTACCGATCGTAACACAAACGTCGTCCGATTGATATGAAACTAGTTCTTATATGTTTGTCTAGTTCTCTTAATTACATTTATGTCTCTTAAATATTAATTTGATCAAATATATTGAAAGCAGTGATTTTTTTAACATGAATATATTCAAAAATTTTAATTTATATTCAAAATATTACTACGCTTAATATATTTAATCAAATTGATATTTAATGGTGTGAATGTAAACAAGAGAACTTAATGAATATATAAGAATTAATTTAATATCAATTCAATCTCGTTTCGTTTATCAACTAAGTTATCCAAAATTAACTTTGATACCGTAGTAATTGATTTGCTCACAATTTTGACATAAAGAAATCTGATCGATAAAATCGTTTCAATTGATTTTTGGATGAATAGGTAAAATGGAAAGTAGATAAAAGAAAAAAATAATTTGACATAAAAAAATCTGATTGATAAAATGGATTTGATTTTTAGACGAAAGGGTAAACTAGAAAGTCGGTGTAAAATACAAAGTACAGTGACGTGGCCTGATAAAAAAAATTGTAATAAATTTGGAATAAAAACTATGGTCCCGGCGGGGCTCGAACCCGCGACCTTCGGCTCATAAGACCAACGCTCTAACCAAGCTGAGCTACGGGACCTCACGCAATGACTTGGACCTTAAATTTATATATCAAGATAAATTTTCATAAAATTACACCTTCCGGGTGGCCGTATGCGTTGCGGCGTCCCTCGGCGGAGGGAAGAGGAGGAGGTTTAGGAGTTTGTGCCGGAGGCTGAGGGGCAGAATCTCGATGTGGCTCGGCAATGGAAGGAAGGAGAACAGCAATAGGCCCCTCAACTTCGACAATGGACTCTGCAATGGAAAACCAAATTTACTTGACGTAGCAAAGTTTTCTTCATCAAGCTTTTGTTGGTATTAGTTTTGGGACGAATCAGCATGGCCACTATAACAAGCGACAGAGTCATCTCCCCTCTACGTAAATATTTATTTTTCTCCTCCAATATTAAGTTCTTGACTTCGTCTCTGGATATCATGCATGTAACAGTTAAAAGTCGTGCTTAACAAGGTGCCCATTGCCATGCATGTAAAGAGCCGGTCTCAGAGTTTGAAAGGTCCGGTGAAAAAAAAACCTCTTTGTACTCATATAATAAATAATAAAATTGATATTATAAAAATAATTTGATTAACAAAACACATAAATTGAATATATATTTAAGCGGATCTATCATTTCAATGGCCTCTCTAGAATCGACTCTACGAATGTGAAGAAAAATAAATTCAAACACATGGATAGGACACGTATGGTAGGATGAATTGCAGGTCGTGAGTTCCTGAGAGATTCATCCTTGACTATTATATTAGAAGTGTCATGCATCTAACATCTATGTTTATGTCATAGGATAATTAAATTTAAGTCACCACGGGATGAATTGATGGTTAATACGTGAGTGTTGTCACTAAGAGGTCTAGGGGTCAAATCCTAGCAAAGTCAGTATGTTTACCCTTCCCACGTGCTAGCCACAACATCCAGGCTAGTAATCTCCGTGATTTACTTTCTCCGTGTTGACCTTGAGATGGGTTGGCAGGGACGTTGGGACGAACGATTCACTTTTTTGTCACCAGGATAATTAAATTTATGTTTAGGGATTTTAAAAGGTAGGGAGATAAAAATAAAAAAAGATAGATGAAATAGGAAGAAAAGCTTTGCTTCCATGCAAATTCTTTTTGCGCTATATGTTCCATAAGCCTCAACATAGCAAGGCTGAATTGCATGCATGCAAGTCTCTTGCTCCATAACCTCCTTTCACTTTCAATCACCAAATTAATGACAATAACGTCAAGTATGAGAGTGATTATCCTACTAGCTATGGTATTTATTGATTTACGTGTAAATGCTGAAAATAATCTTTTTTAGTTTATTGATGTTGATTCGAAGAGGAGTATCAAAAAATAGGAAAATAATAATATTGCAAAAACATATTATTAATAAAAAATTTTGTTTACTTCAACACAAATAATTGTTTATATAAACTTCAAACTCTAACAAAAATGGGGAAAAAATTCAGTCATAGAATGCTAAAAGCGATTCAAAATCAAAAAATAGAAATTAAAAAAATATCTAAATTACCTAAAATTACAAAAATAAATACACAAAATAATAATTTACTAAAGATAATAAAAAAGATGGAAAAACATTTGACTTCAACTTGATAGAAGTTACTGACAGTTGTTTCTCGATAGTCAATATATTAAGAGCTTCTGACTGCTCGTAGATATGATCCCAAAAATTTTCATCACCATTGATCCTGTCTGAGAGTTACAAGAATGAAACATCAAATTACGTGGTGAAAATATTGACCGTGAGAATACCACCGTCGCCAAGAATTACGAGATCAAACACTCAAAAGAAATGTTAGAAACAAGCTCGGGGATTCCGTTGTGATCGATGACCCGGTTAGAGGGGGTGAATAGCTGGATCACTCCGATTCCAATTCTCCCTACAATATTAGCACAAGTGGAAGTTTAACAATTAAAATAACAATGCTAACACAATACCGTTTTACGTGGTTCGGAGATTTTTTGCTCCTACTCCACGGCGTGGCCTTGAGGTGGACGATCCCTTGATCCTTCTGTGGATCACGCCCCGGCAATCTCCGGCTTAGTCTTTCTCCTTCTCGGTGGAGAACAACCTCTCACAATTTCTCTTCCTCCTTACAAGATGAATCTAGAGTTTGAGGAAGAAGATGAGCACAAAGAGAAGATCTTACAATAAAAAGCTAATCTTCTCTTAGTCTTAAGCTACAGCTTAAATAGTGGAGAGAGCAGTTTAAACAAACAGCCCAACTCGCCTACCAGTCGACTGCCCCAGCCCCCAAGGGCAGTCGACTGGTCCTAGCCAAACAGCTAGCCGACGGCTAGTTTTTCGAACTGATCAGTCGACTGGTCCAAGACCAGTACTCGACTGATCTTTCTGTGAGGTTTGGCAGTCGACTGCCCTTCCCGCAGTCGACTGCCTAGAGTACATTCTCACTCAAACTCACTCCGAAGATCACCCTTCGCATATGCCTTGAAGTCCACTCCCTTGGCTCGCCCCTTGAAGTTCTCTTCCACCGGCTATCGTTCCTCAGATGCGCACACAAGCCCTCGGCTTGCCTCCATGTCATCCTTCACGTATGCCCTTGAAGTCTACTTCCCCGGCTTGCCCTTGGAGTCTTCTTCCTTCGACTCTCGTCCCTCGGATGCGTACTCCACGTGTGATTCACCAAGTCCTGCAAAACTCAACCACACATATCAAACCAACATGACAACCTAACTTAATTATATTGACACATACACTTCAAAACTATGATCCACTCGATCATACTTGAGCCGACGGCCCTAACAATCTCCCTTTTTTTGATGTGTGACAATATGTTTAAGTTAGGTATAATAACATCACCTTGAAAATTAAAGACATAGTAAGAAGCATAAACATGCATCCTCCTCCTTAACCTATGTCCTCCACATAATTTTTAATTTTCCTTAAGTTAAGTTACAAAACAAACTTAAACCTCCCAATTCTCCCCCTTTGACACCATCAAAAGGATTGCTCCAAGCAATATTAACCTATTGGCATCAAATAAAGATACTTTTCCCCTTTTGAAAATACCAGAAATCAGAAACCAGAAGTACTAGTCGACTGAGACAGGTATCAGTCGACTGGTGCCTTCTCACTGCCATTTCATAGAAGGATCAGTCGACTGCCCCTGGGGGTAGTCGACTGATACACTTTAGCTTGAAAACTGTAGATTTCTGAGCCAAAATTCAGAAATGTACTATAAATTTCACAAAATTTGAAAAATCATGATTTGCAAACATGTTTCTTATGATGTATTCTAACATAGAAAAATATATTTTCATGAAAAATCCAAACATGTTTGAATTTTTGACTAAAATTCAAAACCTTTGAAAACCTCCAATTTTGTATCAAAGTTTCATCCTAGTTTTGAAACCATGTGTTTGAAACCTATGTCATATCAAATAAAACACAGAAATATTTTCAAATTATTTGAAATATCCAACTATGACCTATGGGCAAAATGTCCATTAATTAAACATTTGCTTTCCCCATAGTTGGTCTATTTTCAATAATGTGATACATCTACCAATCCAACAATATGCCATAAGCATAAGTGAGCTATTTGTATCATCCTAACATTTCATATGCATAAATACAATCATGAAGCAAAGTAATATGAGATGCTTGTAAGGTAAACCATATTTAACCCAATTCATCATGAAATTCCACTATGGACTACACACTCCCCCTTAATCTCTCAAGCCAACCAAATTTCAAAAATTTGAAATTTTAATACCATGGTTGACTTAACCCCCAAATCCTCTAATCCTTGAGGATTGACTTCGGTACCCAATAGCAATGTTTCCTAATTGGGTTAACCAAGTACTCCTTAGGGATCCATTTCTTACTTAGGGTCTTGGTCTTTGCTTGTCCTCTAGCAAGTAAACAATGATAGGTTCTTTTATTGTTAGATTTTCCAAACCCTAACCCTTCTTTCTTGAAACTTGCTTTTGACTCCCAATTATCATATCTAGTGTTTTTGAGCCAACTTCAAATTTTCTAAGGAAGACTATCTACCTTTTCTCTTAGATGCTTATTTTCTTTCTCTAAACATGAGTCATTTGAAATAGAAGAAAGAGCATGTTCATCATCCTTAATGTTCATGGATTCTAATTTTTCCTTTAGCATGCTCATCTCATTTTTCAAGCACTTAACCTTTTTTCTAGCCTCAACCAAATCATCATTAGTGCTAGAAATTATTTTATAAGAGTAGAAGTGGGTAAGATGTATACCTCACTTACCGAGATGTCCGATTCCAAAGTTGAGCCTCCCCCTTCACTTGAGCTCCCTTCATCTTCACTCGAGCTCTTTTCTTCTTCAACTTCGGATGACGTAGAGGCAATGTCATCAATTCCCTTTAGTGTGAAATGAGATACATGATGTTCCTCCTTCTCTGATGAGGATGAATCATCTCATGTAGCCTTCAAGTTTTGCACATTTTTCCCCTTCTCTTTTGATTTCTTCTTTTCTTCTTTCTTCTTTCCTTCCTTTTTCTTCAAGAGAGGACACTCATCTCTCATGTGTCTTTCTCTTTGGCAATTGTAGCAAATGATCTTTCTTGTTTTACTTTTGCTTCTTGACCCTTTCCTATCATGAGACTTGTTAGTAGAAACATGTTTAAATGTTTTTCTCATGTTTCTTACCATGTAGGCTTCCGCATCACTATCTATTGATGCACTTGATTCCTCGGAATCACTACAAGAATTTTTGGATTCAACAACACCCAATAGACAACGGTTTTTCAAAAAATCGTTGTCTTTTTTAGTTTAACAACGGTTTTTTCAAAACCCGTTGATGTTGAAAAAATTTTTACGAAAAAAGACAACAGTTTTTTAAAAACCGTTGTCTTATGTATGTCAAAGACAACAGTTTTTTAAAAACGGATGTCTATTTGGTTGGTTACGACAACTGATTTTAAATAACCGTCGTCTATCTGTGTTGCTTACGTGGTAATACACAACAGCGACCGAGCGCGAAAATAAAAACACCCGCTTTAGTTATTCTCTTCAGTCGCCATGCGACAATGAGAACCTCCTCTTAGTTCATTCTCTGCATTCGCCGCAGTCGCCGAACCCTAACACACCTCAAACTTCCTTGCCATCTTTTCCTTCTTCTCGTTCTTCTTCTTCTTCCTCTTCGCCGCGAGTGACAACGGCGAACCCTAAGACACCTCAAACTTTCTTGCCATCTTTTCCTTCTTCTCGTTCTTCTTCTTCCTCTTCGCCGCACACAAACAAGACACCTCAAACTTCTCCTCGCGCGAAAAGCCCCTTTTCCTTCCTCTCCCGTGTTGCGTGCCCTACCCCGCAGACGAGGGATTAAAGGGCAAGGGGGAAGCGGCAGCGTATGGGAAAGCGCAAGGGGGCGGCGGCGGCGTCGATGAAAAGGAAGAAGGCTGCTTCTGATGCAGCAAAGCTGGAGGGAGAAGAGGCCACCACGAGCAAGACGCAGGAGGAGGATCCCATAAGGAGCCGAAGAAGAGACGGGTAAAGGTTCCGGAGACTGAGACTGAGTACTTCGCCGAGAAGAGGAACTTGGTACGGCTCACTGTTGATTTTGTTTTATTCTAGTAAAAGAAAAGAAAAAAATAGTTCTCTTTTTGTGTTAGATTGTGGCAAACTGATGGTTCCATCAATTCGTAGATGTACTGAATGTTAAGCAGTGCTTGTATTTCTTCTTCCATCAGCTCATTAATCGACTACTAATACTTACTCGTCCTCAATAACGTATCTACCTACAGGAAGATCTTTGGCAAGCAGCTTTTCCAATTGGAATTGATGTATTCATCTTTGTTTTGTCTATTGACTTACGCTTTAATATGCAAAATGGCATGTGATTCATCATTTCTTTATGAGAGTTTTTGAGAGTTGTTGCATTTGATTTTGACAGTGGGACAACATGGATAAACTTCGTGAGATTAATTTGTGTTTTTCAAATTTAGAGGTGTGTCTTTGTCTTTTCTCAATTCCTGAATGAATAAAGTGTATTGATGATATTGATGATACTGATCTTTGTTGATCTTGGTGCATAGAGTGCCTTTGAGGAGGGTGGGGAGCTACACGGGAAGACGGTCTACATTTTTGGCAGCACGGAGGGTAAATGACTTGGATGTATTTTTTTTTTGCTCGGCTCATCTATTCAAAGTATTTTAGTTACTAGTTAATTGCCTATTTAGATACCATTTTAGATTATGTCAGTTAGTAGTTAGTTGAAGATTTAAATTCACCTTAACACTCCCACCATACATCTTTCATATCGTACACTATTACATAATTACTTATTCCTCTTTAAATTGTACCTTGAGTTTCCTCTTTTCTATTTACATCTTATTTGTTTGCATACAATCACACACTTAAAAATATTTGGAGGCTTTGGCCTATCTATTTGATTGATATGCTTCTGTTTTTCCTTCTGCAGCTCAAATGTTAAATGTGAATGCATGGTCAAGAGAAAGTTGTGCTTATTCCCATTGTGCTGGCTGTAAGTTGCTTCAGATAACAATTTTTAATCATCCTTGATCTTCTGATAGAGTGCAAGTACTTAGAATGTACATATGGGCAGCGAAATTTATTTACTACTTTATATTTGAAAAAAGATTTGAAATTCTTACACATATACTTACTTCAGCATATTTCATTGTTTATTGAGTTATCACAATCCTTTTTTTTTATTAAATTAGCATGTCTAATGTTATCATTAATCAAAATCAATTATTAACTATTCCCCTTGAATTGCTTATCACAAATATGGTAGCTAACAACTTATCATGTCTATAGTTATTTGGTAGTGTTTCCCAACCACTAATGAGAAAGGGATAGCATTTAACACTTAATGACACACAAAGTGGAAGAGCATTGTGTGATTTCATAATAAACAGAATTTGTTTTTTTTGGAATATTGTTTGTTTATCTTCTAAAATAAAATCATGTCCTCTAGGTGGATTCTCCAATTCCATCATATGATAAGATTGGTGTAAAATCTGTTCAAAGGGAGAAAGAGGAAGTAATACCCATGAAGACAATGAATATGAAGGATTGAATACTCACACAGATGACTCAAGCAAGCTGGAAGAGACAAACCCACTTAATTTGTCAGCAGTATATCAATTAATAGGGAATATTTTCGAGATCCCATGTTGTTTGCCATTGCTTTCAAATTGATATGTTTTCTGCTAAGTCAATGCTATTACTAAATGTAGTTACTGGAGGGATTGCAAAGCTCTCTGCTTATATCCAAGATTCATAGTTTGTCACATGATAAAGACACCAAGAATTTGCATAAAGGCGGATCATCGTCTAGAGGTAACTTTATTCTTAAGAAAAAGATACATTTATCCTTATCCTATCCGACTTGCAAATATTTAAATTCTCTAATTTTGTTTTCAGGTCAGAGTCAGATAAATCGCAGATAGCTTCTTTACTGATGCATTTCAGTTCACATAGAAATTTCCAGCGCCACTATGACAGAATTAAATCTAGGGTTCATGTACATAAATGCAGGATAAATTTAGTGAACTGAAGGACCAAATGAAGGCTGAATTACTTCTCAACACAAATGAGGTTTGCCCAAGACATTTTGTTCTACATGCTAAATGTTTCCTTTTTTGCAATTCAAGTTATGTATACTGCATATCATATGTTCCCTTAAATGCATTTTCTGGACCAGGCTAAGTTCCTACAACTTTATTCAAAATGCAAGTGTTTTGAAACTGCAATTTTTTGACTCACTTGACAAGGGTAACCATGCCTGAGAAATAGTGAGATGCTTCTATTTTTTTTCTCCAGTTAATTTACAATTTCTAGTTATCATTCTTTATATCATGGTTATCATACCACATGCTAAAAAATAGGCATCACGTTTAGACTTGGATGTTCCCATACCATTGTTGGAACTTGAATGGCTAGAGAGGGGGGGTGAATATAGCCAGACACCGAAACTTAGCACTTTAAAGTTTTCTGCACTTAAACGTTTAGTAGCACAGCGGAAGCAATAAAAACAGAGTATGCAGAATTTAAACCCTAAGCTAAGAACAACCACCAAACGCTAAGAAAGAGGATTTACAAGGTTCGGGGATAACTTGCCCCTACTCCTTGGCGTGCTCGTAAGGTGGGCGATCTCTTGATCGTTGGCAGATCAAGCCCCGGAAAATCCGGATAAAATGCAACCTCCTTCTCGGTGGAGTAACCTCTCCACAGCGTTTCGAAATGAATCAAGTATAAAGCACAGGAAACACAAGAAGGATCTTACTCAGCACTTAGAACCACAAGAACACAAGCAAACTTCTCCCAAGCTCTACTCAACGCAGATCTCACGCAAGAACTCCCTTCTTCGTGTCTTCTCCCCAATCCAGGCAAGGTCAAATCCACTCTAAGTCACGAGAACAAGCTTCCAACCCTTCTCTGACTTGTTTTTAGTCCCTCGGACCAAGACTCCGTGCCCAGTTTCACTCACCGGGACTTCAACCTAGCCCTCCAAGCTAGGACCTGGATTCACTCACCAGGGTTTCGATCACTCGGCTTCACTCACCAGGACTCGGCTTCACTCACCGGGATTTCAACCCAGCTTCACTCACTAGGATTTCAATCACTGGCTTCACTCACCAAGACCCGGCTTCACTCACCGGGATTTCAACCTAGCTTCACTCACTAGGATTTCAATTACCTGACTTCACTCACCTGGACCCGGCTTCACTCACCGGGATTTCAACCCAGCTTCACTCACTAGGATTTCAATCACCTGGCTTCACTTACCAAGACCCGGCTTCACTCATCGGGATTTCCATCACCTGGCTTCACTCACCAAGACCCGGTTTCACTCACCGGGATTTTCATCACCTGGCTTCACTCACCAGGACCCGGTTTCACTCACCGGGATTTCCATCACCTGGCTTCACTCACCAGGACCCGGCTTCACTCACCGGAATTTCCATCACCTAGCCCTCCAAGCTAGGACTTTTTCTCACCTAACCCTCCAAGTTAGGACTTTTCACACCTAACCCTCCAAGCTAGGACTTTTTCACACCTAGCCCTCCAAGCTAGGTCTTTTTCACACCTAGCCCTCCAAGCTAGGACTTTTGACATACCAGCGTGCGATCTCCCGATCCACCTGGACTTAATACAAATTCAACCAAACTTGAATCAAACTTAAATCGGTGTCAAACACTAAAACAACAATCAGGGTCAGACTGCATCAACAATCTCCCCCATTTTGTTGTTTGACAATCCGATTTAAGTTTAGACATTAATGATCAATTGAAGGCAGTTCAATTATCGTAAGGAAATCAAAGTCCTCCCCCTACAATAACCCTAAACATAATCAACCATTCTCTCCCCCTTTGTCAAACATCGAAAATGACATGGTTATTAAGTTTAAACATACCTCCCTCTCAAACGCGGGTCTCTCCCCAAACCCAAAGTAATCAAAGTTAAGTTTAAATTGCATATGAAAGGCATATACCATACATGTATCATGGCAACAACGTATATGCATCATACGGCAATAAGTGTGAATTGCACATGAAAACATATGTAGAAATATATCTTGGTCAAACATGTATATGTTTCATATGACAAGTAAGGAATGCATCTGTATCTGACATATAATCCTTATTGGTCTCCGGACCGATCAGGTTCGTTGATTATTTGATACAGAAATATGTCTTATTAGTCGGGGGAGCGATCAGATTTCAGAAACATTTCTGAAACCCTAATACGTTCCTGATCAAACTGCATTAACAATTTGCATTCCACAACAGGGGTATAGACTCTATTGATATTCGACGTTTCAGAAAAATTTCTGAAACATGATATTAAGAGCAAGAGTCATGACTCAACACACCCTTTCGTATGAATTTGAACATCCCAACATAGGTTTGTATCAAATTAAGTTTCGTTCCAAGTATTATTAGCCAAACCTCGTTTTAACACTTGATGTTTCAGAAACATTTCTGAGAATCAAGGGACATCATTACTCTGAACGATGTTATGATGACGAAACATCATTAAGTCAGAGTTGTTTCAAGATTATTGAATATGAAGACGGAACATCATTACTCTGAACGATGTTATGATGACATATGTCAACTTATGTCAGAGTTGCTTCCAACAGATAATTGCATGACTGATAGTTTCTATAACACTAAAAAACTAATTAGAGACTTAGGTTTGCCAGTTGAGAAGATATATTATTGTGTCAATAATTGCATGATCTATTGGAACAAAGATAGTGAGTTGATGGAATGCAAAATGTGTAATCATCCTCGTTACAAGCATAGTACTCGCATGGTAAATCAGAAGATGAAGAAAAATATTCCCTACAAAGTCATGTATTACTTTCCTTTGACTGCTAGACTCCAACGTTTATATGCATTAGCAGCAACAACAAGTCATATGATCTGGCATCAGAACCATGGACATGATGGAGACATTATGTGTTATCCTTGTGATTCCCCTGTATAGAAACATTTAGATTCAACATTTTCTTCCTTTGCTATGGAACCACGTAATGTAAGACTTGGACTTTCTGCAGATGGATTTCAGCCATTTGGAAGTTATGGACAACAATATTCATCATGGTCAGTTATCTTAACACCATACAACTTACTACCATGGATGTGCATGAATGATAAATTCATGTTTCTTACCGTGCTAATTCCAGGTCCTCATAATCCAAAAGGGCAAATAGATGTATTTTTGCAACCTTTGATAGTTGAGCTGAATCATTTATGGAATATAGGTTCGGAGACGTATGACATCGCAAGTAAATCAAATTTTATAATGCATGCAACATTGTTATGGACTATTAGTGATTTTCCTGCGTACTCAATGTTATCAGGATGGAGCACGACTGGAAAGTTAGCATGTCCACATTGTATGAGTCAGTCAGATGCATTTTCTTTGCCTTGCAGTAGAAAGATTTCTTGGTTTGATAATCATCGAAAATTTTTACCTCTTGATTACATATTAATCTAATTTGATCAACGACCACTATTATAGGTGAATGATGATAGAATTTCAAATGTAGAAGACAAAAGAATTAAAAAATCTCGCATTTGGACCTCTGCGTACTGTGACCGTCTTCTTGGGTTATTATGTGAATGAATATAGATTTCATGTGGGCCAACGTGATTCAGGAATGCTAACGTATAATTCTGGTGTTTGTGTCAAAGGATCAACAAACAACAATGATACTCAATTTGACTATTATGGCAAGCTAGAGGAAATTATCGAGGTTGAATAACCAGCGTTACCTTTCAAAAGATGTTGTTGGTGCAGGAAGCACCATATCGAACCTTGTTTTGATATTGGCAAAGGGTTCAAAGTTAAGTACTATTTGTGATCTAATAAAGTTACTCAAGTGTGCAGGAAAGCCCTAGGTAATCTAGGCAATAAGTCCTGGCCGTGGGCTGGGCAACTAAGTCCTGACATAAGGTTGGGCAATAAGTCCTGGTCGTGGACTGGGCACTAAGACCTGGCCGAGGGCTGGGCACCGAAGACCTGCTCGGAAGGTGGGCACTAAGACCTGGTCGCGGATTGGGCACGAAGACCTGGTGAGTAAAGCTTGGCAAAAGTCCAACAGGAGGAGCCGGTTAGCAAAACGTAAATTCTCCTGAGAGGAGTAGGTGATGACGCGTTCCCCATCGAGGGAACATAGGCATCGGTTCGACCTAGGGTTCCATTTGGGAGACCCAAAGTCAGAACCAAGACAGCTACAACCGTAAAAACTAACTAACATTCTTACCATGTTTGTTGTGGAACTAACCTTGGATGCAGGGACCAAAGGAATATGTTTCTGCAGCTCAGAACGCCTTAAAGGAGAGGGGCAGTAGCTGGGCTAGGCGCCCGGGAGGTCCCGGGCGCCCAAGGTCAAAGCCAAACGAGCAGTTAAGCATGAATCGCTTCGGAAGCTTACTGGGCCAGGCGCCCTCAAGGTCCCGGGCGCCCTGAAGGTCCCGGGCGCCCTGGATGTCTCGGGCGCCCCGGGTCCAAGCCAAATTATGATCGAAGCAAACTTAGCCACGAAGCCAGTAGACCAATTCAACCGGGGCGTCCCCGTCAGCTCCGAGGCCGATTCTGGAGGGATAAGCACTGATCGAGCTGCGGATGAGGTTTCTAGGATCCGAAGGCACGTGTCAGGCGCCCCCAGCGTCCAGGGCGCCCCCAGGAGCAGTATAAAAGGGGCTCGACCCCTAAGGCTTCAATATCACTTTTTCCAACTCCTCTACTCTCTTCGTTCAAGCGCTCTGCTCCGGCAAACTCCGTGCTTGACATTCTAGCACTGACGACGACCCTCTGCTCCAAAGTACGATCCACATCGGGCGTCGGTAACGAAGAGTATAATTGTTTATTTACTGCACTACTATTGTAACAATTTTTGTAAACATTTGCGCACATATATAATTGCCCGCAGTAAACCGTCAAGGACCGTGGGCCTTGGAGTAGGAGCCGACCGCGACTCCGAACCAAGTAAAAGTGCTTGTGTTCTTCTGATGTGTTTGTTTTTATTTCCGCTGCGTAATTTCTCTCAATCTTATTCGAAAGAGTTTTCACGATATTCACCCCCCCTCTATCGTGTTTCTCGATCCAACAGATGTGTATTATTCAGGTGTTCTTGGTATGATCGAACTCCAAGGACGGACACCAGGAAACATCATTTATACAATTTAGTTAAGGTTAATTCAAACAAAAGATTCAACAAGTTCGAACCTTTCATCTTTGCGGTGCAAGCTGGTCAAGTATTTTATCTCGAGTACCCAACTAAGAGAAGACGACCAAGTGAATGACTTGTTGTTTGTCAAACAAAGCCTAGGTCAACCATTGAAATGCCAAATACGATAACTGTCCACAACTCTGATGCTTATCAAAATGAAGAAGTTATAATGAACTCTGTTGATTCAGAAATATAATCAGCATCACAATTACTTATAGATGATAATGTCTCTTACGAGGAAATTGATAATGGTGAAATATCTAGTAGTGAGGAGATCGATGTATCAACGGATTCAAGCTATGAAAACTTGCATGTTAATATAGTTTCATCGGATTAAGATCAGTTCTTTGTATTGAAATGAACTCTGTTGTTTGTATTGAACACGAACTCTGTTGTTTGGTTATATTCTGTTATAAGCACTTAAAGAATTGCCTACTGTTATTTATTCAATCAGTCGTTATTTTTTCATCTTCTTCTCTACCAGTCATATTTTTTTTCAAATTTGCATGTATGAATCTACCTATTCTTCTTATCTGCCTAATATTATAAGTTTGGATTTTTATATTCATGTCGTCTGGACAGAGACCCCGTGGTGATCATATTACTCTCAGAGTCGTCGGTGACTAGTAAGTACATATGTAATTCTTATATAATTGAGGTTAAATTTTGCTAATATATTTCATTTTTTGCTACAGTTTTGTACTAGATGGTCACCAGGTGTCCGCATATATTTCAAAAAAATTTAAAGAAAGATTGTCGACTTCTACCACGTGGGGTCATATAGAACATGAATAAAAACTTTTTGTTATGGTGAATTTTTGGTAAGTAGTTTAGATATATATTTAATTTGATGTTACAATTTTTTTGATAATAACCATATTTTTTTTACAGAAACGGTATACTTGGGAGGAGGGTGCAGAGGAGGAATTCAAAAGAACATGGAATGCCTACTGCTCCAAATTGTATAGAGACGTGGTCTACAAGTGGAGAAAGAAGGCAAATAGGCCTTCAGAGGTCCCTGAGACTTTTTGGGCAGCATAGCGAGTTGTCTGGGATGCCCAGCACTGGAAAGATAATGCTGCGATTGCTCGAGCCAATCGCAACTGCAAGCTTCCTGGCCCCAGTACAGGATACACGAAGCACACGGCTGAATCCCATTCCATTGTTCAGCATGCCACTAATTTGGTAAGTTTTTATTTAGGTTATTATAAACATTTAGTATGTTTTTTTGGATATGTTTAAACATTATTTATTTTGTGTATACAGACTGCTGAGTCACGAAGACCTCCCACTAGTTGGGAGGTATTCAGCAAGACCCACAAGAAAAAAGATGGGTCATTTGTCGATCGACGCTACTTAGCAATCAAAGTAAATATATTAATTATATTTTATTCATTTTGATATTTTATATAGACTAATTTAATTATTATTTCACAGGAAGCAATGACCACTAGAGTTGCAGAGGCAGAGGTGTCTCAGCCTGCTACAGAGGGGGAGGATTCACAGCCTCTTTCCACCGACGAGGTGAATCAGATTTATTATGATGTTGTTGGTGGAAGGAAGAAGACCGCCCTATACGGCCCGGGCTCTAAGGCAAAGATCATATATGATCAGATGAGAGTTCCAGGGGTTAGGGGACGTCCAGGATCCTCCTCCTCTTCCTCTAGTGAGGTTCGTCAATTGCGGGAGGAAAATGATGCCCTGCGGACTCGACTCACGTCGATGGAGACGACGTGGGTCGAGAGGGACGCAGAGTGGACTGAGAGGGGCGCAGCGAGGGATGCTGAGTTGAGAGATTTGCGGGCCCGTCAGGCATACACTGAGGAGTTAGTGCGTCACATGCAAGCTTTTGCAGCGACCCTATCGCCCATGACACATATGCCCGCCCCTCCCGCCCCTCATTTTGAGTCTCAGGAGACACAGAATCCTGAGGATACCCTAGAGAAGTAGAGATATTTTAGTGGTATGTTATATTTTTTCTCTATATTTTTTCAGTAATTATCTAGTTTGTTATTATATTCATCAGTAATTGTTTCTTATTAGTTCAATTTCGTTTACAGATTGTACATTATTAGAGTTGAATTCAGATATTGACTCGCTTGAAAGGTATGCATATTGGATATTGTTTCTTAATTGTTTCTTGTTTGTTTATTTTTATTTACAGATTTAACATTATTAGTGTTATATTTAGATATTGACTCTATTTAACTTTTATTTATCTTCTATTGTGTAGGAATATTTTTCCTGTTGATCTAGTATTCACTCTGATATTTATGTATGTATTGTTTCTCTACTAAACTCTGATATTCATGTATTTACTCTGACTTTTGATGTATTCAGTTCTTGTTTGAATATTAGTAATGTATGTTTGGATATTAGTAATGAATGTCTTAATATATTCAGTTCTTGTTTGGATATTCATGTATCTTCTATTGTGCAGGATTTGGATTTGGTATGAATGTATATATGAATGTTTGGATTGGATATTTGATATGAATGTTTGTTTGGATGTTTGGATTTGGATTTGGATTGGTTATTTGATATGAATGTTTGGATTTGGAAATGTTTGGTATGTGTGTTGGATCTGGAAATGAATGTATATATCTGTTGTGTTTGTTTTGTTTGGATATTTGTAATGTATTGAATGTATATATGGGAAGGAAAAAAAGCAATAAGCAGTTGGTGAAAATTTTCCAGAATTTGCGACGGATTTTTTTAAATCCATCGCAAATTGCAACGGAATATTAACTATTCCGTCGCTATTAGCGACGAATATTTAGCATATCCGTCGCTAATAGAGACGGATAGTTAATTATCCGTCGCTAATTACGATAGAATAGCGACGGAATATTGACTAATCCGTCGCTAATAGCGACGGATATTTGATTGGCCGTCGCTAAATTTTCCCCCGGACAAGTCACCCCCTTTGGCTGGTGTTGCGACGGGCTTATGTGTCCGGCGCTATTAGCGATGGAAATAATCCGTCGCTAAATAGCGACGGGTTTGTTGTTTTCGTGGCTACCTTAGCTCTGCGACGGGTTTTCGCCCGACGTCGCTCCTTCAGTCGCTATACGCTAATAGCGACGGAATACGTCCGTCGCTAATTGATGTTTATTTTGTAGTGTGACGCCCCAGTAATCTACGGCTAAGTCTTTCTCCTTCTCGGTGGAGAACAATTTCTCTTCCTCCTTACAAGATGAATCTAGAGTTTGAGGAGGAAGATGAACACAAAGAGAAGATCTTACAATAAAGAGCTAATCTTCTCTTAGCTTTAAGCTACTGCTTAAATAGTGGAGAGAGTTGTTTAAACAAACAACCCAGCTCGCCTACCCAAACAGCTTGCCAACGGTTACCCTAATGGCTAGTTTTTTAAACTGATCAGTCGACTGGTCCAAGACCAGTCGACTGATCTTTCTATGAGGTTTGGCAGTCGATTGTGTTGGGGCAATCGACCCTAAGATGATTTGGAGGATCATGGGGTTTTGATGTGTGTTGGTCAATATGGTTAAGTTAGGGTTTGTTATTGGACTAATACGTATACATGAGTGTGCAGGTATACAGGTACACATGGACTTGGTTGATGTCTTCAGGTGAAGGATGGCATGGAGGCAAGCTGGAGGCTTGCGATCGCATCCGAGGGACCGTAGATAGCAGGGACGATGAGCCGAGGGATGCGGACTTCGAGGCGTACGTGAAAGATGACATGGAGGCAAGCTGGAGGCTTGCGTTCGTATCCGAGGGACGAGGGCCGAAGATGAAGAGGGCGTGAAAGCAACAGTCGAGGCTGCTGGTGAAGAGTCGACCAGGTTGTGAGGGTCCTAGTGTGAGTCGTTGTACTTGGGAATTAGGCCGGGAGAATTCGAGTGCGGAGTGAAATGTACACGGGGAGTGTAGCCCTAGGCTTAGTTTCGGACCAGTCGACTGCTCTGGGAGCAGTCGACTGGTGTCGACTGGAACAATTATCAAATTCGAACGTTGTACGGAAACGGTCGAATCTGAGTGGGACCAGTCGACTGCCCCTGGGGCAGTCGACTGGTAGCGGTTGTTTCAGATTCGAGCCCTATTTAAAGGGGCTCGTTTCATGCTTTCTTTTCTTGGCGAAACTTGCTTGGTCAAAGCTTGTTAGTAGCCTGTTATGGTCGGATATTGTCGAAGTGATTGTGGCGAGGTTTCTCCACCCACAAGTGTTGGGACCGGGTGCATGTCGACAGGGATACGAGTTCGTAAAATTTAAAATTTTTACGTGCAGCGGAAGAGTTTGCATAAAATAATTTTCTAAATTATTTTAACTTCGTATCTAGCATGCAATCTTATGGTGTGTTGACATAATCATAAAATAAACTTTGCGGAAAAGTAAACTAATTTACTAAGTACCTCTCGTAACTCGAAGTAAGGGACGAGATCCAACCGTAGCGTCCCTTGGAAGCTCCGCCTCTATTCACGTCCACGCCGAGTTCTCTTCGGGATGACTTCACAAAGTCACGAGTTTTGTGCCGACGAGAACTACTAGATTCTCGGAAGGCACAACTAGAAGAATAAGAGAAATAATGGAAAAACTAACCAACGAAGTAACGGAATCAAATTCCGAGAAGAGAGGAGTCGCTATCCGCTTCTTCTTCTTCGTCTTCGAGTTCTCCTCCTTCTTCAAAGCTCACGGCAAACACCCTTGTTGGTGTTGTGGTTTGGGCGCCGGCCCTAGAGAGGCTAGGGTGCGCCGGCCCTAAGGGAGGAAGAAGAGGAGGAGGAGAGGAGATTAAGAGAAAGAGAGAGGGAGTAATTAATCTCTTAATTAGTTAGGAATAAGGGCTAGCCTTTGGTTCCTTTATATAGTAGCAACTCCTTTGCTAAGTCTCCCTCTAAATCGAATTAACGGAATTAGTTATAAGAAATTTATCTTATAAATTTCTTATTAATTATTCCGTTTAAACCGAGTCTTTATTATAAACCATTTATAATAAAACTAATTCTTTTTCTCTTTAAACTATGGAATAAATTTTTATAAGAAATTTATAAACTTTCTTATTATGGAAAAAATCAATTCATAATTGATTTTATAAAATTAAAATAAACCAATTCATGGATTATTTTAATCTTCCATAAAAGAATAAATTTCTACAAATTTATTTATATAAATTTCTCTATACAAATTTATTTATCCATAATTTATAAAATAAATCACACTAGATTTATTTTATTAATTAAACCAATTAAATTGGTTTTTCTCCTCTTATTTGGCCGACCACCAAAGAGGGTTTAACACCCTCTTTGGCCGGCCAAAACCAACCCATTAAACCGCGAATTAAACTCATTTAATTCGCACCAAAAAGCCTTCAAAGACTTAGCCATTTTTGGCTTCCATTGCGCCTCTGACTAACTCAGATTCGACTCGTTTCTCTTGATCGGAAAATCCAATTTTCAACTCGTTTTAAATCCCTCGGATTACTCGTATTGCGTGTGACTAAATAGGCTTTCGATTTATGTTGGCCGTCTATAATTAACCCATTAATTATAGAACGATCATGAGTGACACCTAGTAGTACATCATGATCCCCAATTAATCGAAAGATCAACGGTTTGACCTCAGAAGAAATTATTCTAAAACCCTTCAGCAGCTCTAATGAATCGTGCCTCATTCCCTTCACCACCTTATACCCACTTGGTTCAGGACACGGTCTATGGTGTCAGTCCCCACTAGGCTGACTACGTCACACCTAGCCCAAGTAGTGTCTTTCTCGTCCTTTGGATTTCTAATTACTCTCATGTATTTAAGAGACTCACACTCTTATCATGATATGCTCTGGCCAGAGGCTTTGAGTAACAATCCGACGATAGGCCTGGGTATACATCTCCTCGCAAGGAGTGGTGAATCCTTTGTAGGATGTTCAAACATCTTCGGGCACTTCGGCTTATACCCGATCATCCTGGGTCCACACCTCCTTAGAGATGCTTGCTTAAGATGTCAAAGTATAAGTCTCCATGACCAAGATGACTTGAACACCGCAAGTCAAAGGAACATCGCACTTAAGCCGCAGTAAGATCTTCATTGACATATCTACATGTAGATTCCCATATGAAGTCTTACAGCTAGTCACTCCACAATAACTAGTTCCCTTAACT
>JAGFNQ010009504.1:0-32069 GCA_024364735.1 Boesenbergia rotunda
ACAAAACTTGTATACTCGCTATGCAATTTGCTTTTTCCTTGTGTCAACGGTTTTTTTTACTTCCACCAGCGGCTTGCTGTTTCTTCAATTTTTTTGGAGCTGCTTGCTTTGATGATGCTCTTTTTGGAGCCATCCTGAACTTAGCAACCATTAAACAACAATGAGAGAGGAACAAATATAACACTTAGATGTTGTACATAAAGGGCCTCCTCAAATTCGGTCAGCGATTAAAGACTACCGCAAACCCTAGGTGAAAAGCAAATACTGAAATGAAAAACTAAATGTTAGGGTACGTACAATTCCACTAGTCCGATGACTAGGATGTCGACCACACGACTCCAATGGAGGAAAGCACGCTACTCTCAAATGCCAAGAAAACAGGAGCTAGAAGACGATTGCTAACCACTAGGCTGCTGACGACGCTTTAAATCTCGGTCACTACTGGGCCTGATATAAGAGGATTTCAGGCCCTACGTGGGTCTTATTTACTATATGTATTAATTATTATTTTGAGTTATATTTATTAAGAAAATCAAATTTATACTATATTTTTTTTAATTCTACATAAATTATTTACTCACCAAAAATAATTCTAACATAACTCAGAATTTATTTTTTTTCTTATGTATTCATTTATTAGATGGAATAGAATAATCTATCTTAAAAATTCTCTGATTTAATTCATTTATTAGTTGAAAATATCTGATTTCAGGCCCACCGTTGGCCTGAAATCAGAGAGATTCAGGCCCACCGTGGGACTGGAATCAGAGAGATTCAGACCCATATTGGGCCTCAATTCGGATCACTACAGGCCCAACGAGGACTGAATTTTTTTTCCATTTTAAATATATTAATACAAATAAGTAATCATGATTTATTTACTTATAAAATTGTAGGGTAATCTTTTAAATAATTGTACAAGTTGTGACAAAATCCTCTCATTTGATTTTAATACTCAGATATGATCAAAACAGGCTTACATTTGTTTAAATTTGAAACAAGAGGATTCCACCTGGAGAGTACCTAAATACACAATGCATACTAAAATTTGATTCCTTGCACACCATAAATTTATATTTTAAAAATTTGGCACAGAAGAAGTTTTGTAGGTCCATCAGTGGGTTTCCACCGAAACCCACTGATGAACCTAGGATATTTGGATTTCTGAAAACCCCATATCAATAATTAGAGTTGAGCTAGAAGATGGTATTTTTGATGTCCAAACTTCTAATAATTATAAATTATATTGCAATAGGAGTTTTTTAAGTCTCTCAGTGGGTTTCACCAAAACCCATTTATAAACCTAGGATATTTGAATTTTTGAAAACCCCATATCAATAGTTAGAGTTGAGCTAGGAGATGATATTTTTGTTGTCCAAACTTCTAATGATTATAAATTATATTGCAATAGGAGTTTTTTAGGTCTCTCAATGGGTTTTCACCAAAAACCACTGATGGACCTAGGATATTTGGATTTTCGAAAACCCCATATCAATAGTTAGAGTTGACCTAGGAGATGGTATTTTTGGTGTCCAAACTCCTAATGATTATAAATTATGTTGCAATAGGAGATTTTTAGGTCTCTCAGTGGGTTTTCACCAAAATCCACTGATGGACCTAGGATATTTGGATTTCTCAAAACCCAATATCAATAGTTAGAGTTGAGCTACGAGATGGTATTTTTGGTGTAAAAACTTCTAATGATTATAAATTATGTTGCAATAGGAGTTTTTTTGGTCTCTCAGTGGGTTTTCACCAAAACCCACTGATGGACCTAAGATATTTGGATTTCCAAAAATCCCATATCAATAGTTAGAGTCGACCTAGGAGATGATATTTTTGGTGTCCAAACTTCTAATGATTATAAATTATGTTGCGATAGGAGTTTTTTAGGTCTCTTAGTAGGTTTTTACCAAAACCCACTTATGGACCTAGGATATTTGGATTTCTAAAAATCCCATATCAATAGTTAGAGTTGAGCTAGGAGATGGTATTTTTGGTGTCCAAACATCTAATGATTATAAATTATGTTGTATTAGGAGTTTTTTAGGTCTGTCAGTGGGTTTTCATCAAAACCCAATGATGGACCTACGATACTTAGAATTCTCAAAATCCAACATCAATAGTTAGAGTTGAGCTAGGAGATGGTGTCCAAACTTCTAATGATTATATCTTATGTTGCAATTGGAGTTTTCTATGTTGAATCAGTGGGTTTCCACCGAAACCCACTGATGGACCTAGGATACTTGGATTTCTCCATACTTGATATCTTTATTTAGAATTTACGTAGGAGATGTTATTTTTGATGTGCGCACTGAGTACCAATAATTATCAGTTATGTTCTCTAACCATATCAGTTGGCACAGAAAGATGTAGTCATATTTAAACATCTATACAACTACAAATATTTTGGTAATTTTCATATATTTTACTCAGTTTATTATTTGTAAAAAGAATATTCATATTTGGTTTTCATAGAACCTGAAATCAGAGGAGTTTTAGGGTTAGTAGAGGGCCTGAAATCATACCAGTTCAGGCCCACGTTGGGCCTGAAATAAAATTATTTCAGGCCCACGTTGGGCCTGAAATAAAATTATTTCAGGCCCACGTTGGGCCTGAATTAATATTATTTCAGGTCCAACGTGGACCTGAAATAAATTGACTTCACCTACTTGGATTCCAGATTGTATCTCTATTTTAAAATTATTTTATATAAAATATAATCATGATTAATTAAAATAATGATTTATAGAAAAATATTCTATATAATTCTACAAGATGTGACAAAATCCTCTCATTTTATTTAATTATTAAATTTTATCAACACATGCTTACAGTTTATTAAACTGGAAACAAGTTTATTAAATGTATCGTACACAAAATCTGGATACTACCTAAATACAGAATGCATAGCAAAATTCGATTCCTTGCAGACCATGAAGTCATATTTTCAGATTTTGTTGCAATAGGAGTATCCTAGGTCCATTAGTGGGTTTCGGTGGAAACCTACTGATGGACTTTCGATACTTGGATTTGTCCATACTCGATATCACAATTTAGAGTTTACCAAAGAAATGTTATTTCTGGTGTCCAAACTTAGTCTCAATCATTATCAGTTATGTTATCTTACCATATCAGTTGGTACAGAACATTGCAGCAACTGGAGGTGAATTAACAACACATAATTGTTTTTCTTAACATACCATTATATTGATATGACAACATCTACATATTTAGTTTTTTTCCATACAACTGGAGCTCAAACAATAACATAGGATGTTTTTGACAACAATACATGGATATTTAGTCTCATGTTTTACAACACATGTCCCTCAGAATATTAACTGTGAGATCAAATCTCATTTTTCTCATGTCTCCTTGTTAGAAATCCATCTTCTCATCGTATAGGAGACATCGAACGTATTGCATCAGAAAAAAGGCACAGTCCACGCTGAAAAACACAACAGTAATTTTGATTTCAATCAGTGGGTTTATAAAATACTTTTAAATTTAAACTCATCCACATTTACTTACCTATATTCTTGGGGACAATATAGTCTCACGGAGGCCCATTTGTCCAAGGGATGATGACTTTGTAGATATGGATGAATAGCCGTAAGTTCCTCGTGAGTATATTGTTTTAGTTCTTTTACCTATAATTAATATCATGAATTTAAAAATCACCATCAATGCCATTTTAGACTAAATGATTAACATAAAAATGAATAATTGTTGCTCACCGCTGAGTCAAATTCATTCTTATATTTATGGCCACTAGCAAGAGAATTTAAATGATTGAAAGTCATGTATTCTGTATCCACCGCCAACAAGTGAAAGTGTGCATTATCACTACACAAAGGTATTAAAATATATCTAAACCCTTGATCTATTATATCTGTCTTCATCACTTGTTGCAGGGAAAACTTTCGTGAGGATCTTATTGATGACTAAAAAATGCACAGACAATATTATTAATAACCAAATCATAATATTAGGTCTTCTACAAAATATCTTCTAAATTCATTTAGATCACTTACTGTGAAGAAGGTTGAACAATATATTGACTTGTTGTATGATCTACCACATGCGGATGCTCCCCTAAATAGAATTTTACAAAAGGCATCAATTACCTCGCCTTTTGTAAAAACCTCTCCATTCATGATTTGTAAGAATGAATGCATATTTAAAGCAAAAGGTGCATCCTCCCAAATAAATTCAGTTGCCACCCTGCCAAGGTAATTGATAAGATTATTATATATTAAAGAACAAGATATATTAACTAAACTATGTGTCCTAACTTACTTTAGGTTCTCCAATTTATTTATTAGGAAGCCACTTCTTTATCTTGATTTTTCTTCTTTGAATTCATAAAATGCTTCTTCACAAACTACATTTATCGATAAATTTAAAAAAACTAATTAATGACCAAATTCAATAAAATTGACCTATTTTATATGAAAGTAAATCACATACATCAATGCCTTGTTGCCTCATTTTGTAGAGTTCGGAGATCCTTTTTGTTTCCTCCTCTATGTCTTTTTCAGACATGACTTCCATTACAGTTATGGTTTCTCTTGCTTCATCCATATCACCCTCACTAATTTTCCTTTTTCCCTTGTCCATGACATCTGATATTTGTTTCTTGCTCCGCTTCCCCTTAGGTAATAGTTGGTGCCATAATGGACTGCCAATTGGAGTATCCCTGTAATCATACCGACTTCGTTCATGTCCTCTCCTTGTTCTACAAGCTACTGGATCAGAAAGAGGATCGACTACAAGATAGCTTTCTTGAGCCTCCAAGCCCTTTTTTTCAATTATTGAAAGTAATTCCTTAACCCTTTCATTCAAAGCAATGTTCTCCTCTGTTAGCTCCTTGATTCGGTTGTCCTTAAGAATGCATTCACCACATTACCTTATACAGCTTCTGTTTCATCTCCTTGTGATGTCTCCATTGGCCGTGGAATGTCATCACCGATATCAAGGTTCTCAAACAATGTTTTTTCATTTAGGTTAGGAATTATTTCAATCGACATCTGTCAAATAACAAGTACACAAATGTTACTACCTCTATATCAAACTAAGATAGGTCACAGTTTAGAATAATTACCTCTTCGGGCAAGAGTCGGTCGACAAGGGCCCTCACCATACTAATATGCGAAGGAATATTCCTCCACTTATTTATTCGGGGTCCTTGAACATTGTATGGCTTTTGAATTGGTACATGCTCCAAAAACCATGCCTACAGCAAGTTTTCCACCCAAATACATTAAGGACAACAAAATATTATAAAATTTAACAAGAAAATTCTACTCACTGCCAAAAGCCCAGCAAATCCCTTTAGGTAAGCGAGGTTGGTGATGGTCTGGTATCCCTGAGTTGATGAAAATAAGTCTCCAATCTTAGGTAATTGTGGAGACAAAAATTGATGGATGGCTTCCACCCAGTTGAATCTAGCAAGATTCTCATAATCATCTACTATATCTACAAGACCTAGAGGGACCTTATATGTACTAGATGAAAATAAAACACAAATAAATATATACAAAATATAGAATTTACACACTAAAAAATCATCATCCTTTGATTCAACACTTTTGCAATAATATTTAAGTAACTCGTCAATTCTTGTTCTGGTAGGTTGTTTTTCTTTTGAGAAGTAAGTAAGATAGAGGTCACCCGATGCTTTAGTTGAATTAATTGTTGGATCGAAGAAAATGATAGAGGGGGGGGTGAATATCGTTATGAAATTTTTTTGGATAGTTAAAGAATATGCGCAGCGGAAAGAAATAAAGTACACAAGAACACAAGTCGATTTTTTACTTGGTTCGGAGTCGCGGTTGGCTCCTACTCCAAGGCCCACGGTCCTTGACCGTTTACTTTGGGCAATTCTATATTCAGAAAGGTTTTTACAGATTGATAGTACATATATAGAATTCGAAAAACCAAATCACAACACTTTCGTAAACTGAAACTTTACTGACGCCGGAGAAGGATCGAATTCCGGAGCAGAGGGTCGTCGTCGGCGCTGGAATCTCATAATCGAACTTTGTCGGGGTGCAGCGCTTGAGCGAAAGTGTTTAGAGCGTTGGAAAGAATGGGTGGTTGAAGCCTTGGGGGTGAGCCCCCTTTTATAGTGCTCATACGGGCGCCAGTGACGTTGGGGGCAGCTAACACGTGGCCCTCCCTGCGCGAATCCTTATCCGCAGGCTCGGTCAGCACTTATCCACCTCCACATGAGCGCCTGAGCTGATGGGGGAGCCTGTGACCTCACGGGCGCCTGAGCTGATGGGGGCGCCTGTGACCTCACGGGCGCCTGATCTGGCTTGGTCCAGTGGCTTCCCAGCTATGTTTTGGGTTCTGCCTTCACTCTTGGGTGCCCGTATCCATACGGGCGCCTGAGCCCATTTGGGTGCCTGTCTCCATTCGGGCGCCTAGGCCCAGTGAAGTACCTCACTTGCAGACGACCAGTCCTTCGACCCTGCAACTAAGGTTAGTACCCAAAACACAACAAGTATTAGTTACATCCGTAGCTGTCTTGGTTCTTACTTCGGGTCTCCCAAATGGAACCCTAGGTTGAACCGACGCATACTGTTCCCTCGACGGGGGAACGCGTCCTCACCTACTCCTCTCAGGAGAGTTTATCTTTTGCCAACCGGATCCTTCAGTAGGACTTTTGCCCAATCCACCTGACCAGGTCTTCGTGCCCAACTTCCGGTCAGGTCTTCGGTGCCCAGCCCCTTACCAGGACTTCTTGCCCAGTCCTCGACCAGGATTTCTTTGCTCGACTTCCGGTTAGGTCTTCTTGCCCAGCCCTTGACCAGGACTTCTTTGCCCAGCCCTTTGCCAGGACTTCTTGCCTAGTGTACCTAGGACTTCTTCCTGCACACTCAGTGAACAAGTTAGATAACAATAACATCTTAACTTATGAACCCTTTGCCATTATCAAAACTCAGGTTTGACTTAGCTGCTGCATGCACTAACAATCTCCCCCTTTTTGATTTATGACAACACGGTTCAAAAAGTTAAGTTAATGAAGCAAGTAAGATAATTAATTTCCTCCCCCTAGAAGAAATTCTCCCCCTGAGTTTTTCAAGAATACGTGGGGTTTTTGAAAACATTTTTAAGTCCTTGTCTATCATAAAATGAAAAGATTTTTTAGGTTTTCAACACTTAGAAAATTTTCAAAAGGGATTTTCAAGTTAGAAAGTTTCCAAAAAATATTTTCTAGTTGAGCACTTAGAAAATTTTCAAAAACATTTAGTTTTAACGCTTAGAAAATTTTCCAAAATAATTTCGAAGTTTTAACACTTAGAAAATTTTCCAAAATAATTTTGAAGTTTTAACACTTAGAAAAATTTTCAAAATAATTTTGAAGTTTTAACACATAGAAAATTTTCCAAAAGAATTTTGAATTACTTTACTTAGAAAATTTTCAAAAAGAATTTTGAATTACTTTACTTAGAAAATTTTCAGAAAGAATTTTGAATTACTTTACTTAGAAAATTTTCAAAAAGAATTTTGAATTACTTTACTTTTTGAAAAAAGGAGATAAAAGATTTTTTGAAAAAAAAAATTAATTTGTAAAAATTTAAATTTTAAAACCTTCTTTTCTCTCCTCTCCAATCTCTCCCCCTTTGCCATATATCAAAAATAATATAACAAAAAAAAATTAGAAAGGAAAGTAAAGTGTTGTATTGAACTAATTCTAAGCATAAACTGAACCAAATCAATTTAAATTCTTCTCTTTTGGGTCCTGTCTAACCCAGTTAGCTACTTACTAGCTGTTATAAACAGTATCTTTCACTAGGGTTAGTCAAGTTAAGTGATCTGATCAAGTTAGATTTTCTAAGCTTGACACTTAACCTGATTATTGTTCAATTTGTATTTATTGCCCCAATTACTGCAGATGCACTGACTTAAAGCATCTTGAATCAAGGCATTGACCTAAGCATCTCAACCCAGTCTAGGTTGTCAATCAAAAGTACCCTAAGGTGCTTGTGAGATGCTGGCTTCTAGATCTATAGGTGCATACAGTTCTAGGGTTAGGGCCTAAGCTAAGTCCATTTGTGAAAAAGCCCTAGTTTTGAAGAGAGTAAGTTTTTTGAAAAAAAACTAAGTCGGAAAATCATTTTAAATTTCAAGATAAACATGATTTTTCAAATGTATTAAATTACAGATGATAAAACAGTTAAAAAACACAAGTAGAGCAGTCATATTCTACTAAGCATAACCCTAACTGCCTTCTTAGTGAGATGAACTCAGATTCAGGTAAGGGTTTGGTGAAGATATCAGCTAAGTTTGACTTTGAGTCTACATGCTTAAGGACTATTTCACCCATGGCTACATGATCTCTTACGAAGTGATGTTTAACCTCTACATGTTTTGTTCTAGAGTGTTGGATTGGGTTCTTGTTGGTGCAGACAGCACCCAAGTCGAACCTGTGTTTTGATAATGGCAAAAGGTTCAAAAGTTAAGATGTTATGTTTATCTAACATGCTACTTGAGTGTGCAGATTGAAGTCCTAGCGAAGGACTGCTAGGCACCTAGCGAAGGACTGCTAGGCATCTGAACCCTAAGACCTGGCGAAGGGCTGTTGGGCACCTAGCGAAGGACTGCTAGGAGTCGAAGACCTAGCGAAGGACTGCTAGGCACCAGGCGAGGGACTGCTTGGAATCGAAGACCTGGCGAAGGACTGCTGGGCACCAGGCGAAGGACTGCCTGGTACTGAAGACCTTGCGTAGGACTGCTAGGCACCTGGCGAAGGACTGCTGGGCAAAAGTCCAACCGGAGGAGCCGGTTGGCAATAGGTAAATTCTCCTGAGAGGAGTAGGTGAGGACGCGTTCCCCGTCGAGGGAACAGTAGGCGTCGGTTTGATACTAACCCATTTGGGAGACCCAAAGTCAGAACCAAGACAGCTATGGCTGTAAGACTCACTAACATACTTACTTTATCATGTTTGATACTAACCCTGGATGCAGGACCGAAGGAACGAGTGTCTGCAGCTCAGAACGCCTCAAAGGAGAGAGGCAGCAGCTGGGTTGGGCGCCCGGAAGGTCCCGGGCGCCCTAGGTAAAGGTCAAACAAGAGTTGAGCAAGAAAATGCTTCAGAAGCTCACTGGGCGGGGTGCCCCCATGCTCCCGGGCGCCCCGGATGCCTTCGGCGCCCCGGGCTCAAGCCAACGAAGCGGATAGAGTTTAACTCAGCGAGAAGCCAGCGGACCGAGTCAACCCGGGCGCCCCCTGTGTCCCGGGCGCCCCCTGCGTCTCGGGCGCCCCCTGCGTCCCGGGCACCCCTGCGTCCCGGGCGCCCCCGTCAAACCTCAGCCCGATCCTAGAGGGATAATGGCTAACTGAGAGTTTGCTGGATCAAGTAACATGTGGAGGGCGCCCCCAACGTCCCGGGCGCCCCCAAGCTCACTATATAAGGAGCTCGACCCCCAAGGCTTCTCAACACATTCTTCCAACGCTACTACGCTCTTCGACTCAAGCGCTCTGCTCCGGAAACCTCCCATCTCGAGATTGAAGTGCCGACGACGACCCTCCGCTCCGAAGTACAATCCACACCGGGCGTCGGTAACGAAAGAGCTTAATTTTCAGTTTACTGTACTACAACTATAAAATTTCTCTGTAAACATTTGCGCACATATAGAATTGCCCGCAGTAAACGGTCAACGACCATGGGCCTTGGAGTAGGAGCCGACCGCGACTCCGAGCCAAGTAAAATCGCTTGAGTTTGCGTTTGTGTTTCTTTATTTTCCGCTGCCTATTCTCTTTTCGAATCTGAAACGTTTTACGATATTCACCCCCCCCTCTATCGTTCTTCTTGATCCAACAAGTGGTATCAGAGCGGGGAAGCTCAAATTTGGTGCAACCACCAATTTGAGAATTTTTTTAATTTTCTTCGAATTGTTTTAATTTTTTCTTCGAAATTTTATCGTTAATCGAGACCGGTGCAACACCACTCGATAATTATTTTTGTTCCCACACTGCTAATCCAAGACCATGTCTTGGGACATTTTTTTTCTATTCTCTGTCTTTTTCAGTAAATACTTAATGGCCATGCAAGAAGGCTTCAGTACCGTAAGACCACCGCTCTTCAGTGGAGAGGACTTCTCCTACTGGAAGAGTAGGATGGAGGTCCACCTGAAAACTCAGGTGGACATGTGGATAATAATCCAGTCTGGACTGGAAATACCGAAGAATGCTGATGGAATACAACAATCTTACACTAATTGGGATGCTTCACTCAAAAAGAAAATTGAAGCTGATGCCAAAGCGACCCAAACGCTCCAATGTGGCCTAACTAAAGAGGAGCTTAACCGGGTGGGTCCATTCAACAGTGCAAAAGAACTCTGGGGTATGCTGATTGAATTACACGAAGGAACCTCCGACACCCGAATCAGCAAAAGGGACCTTCTGCTGAACAAGTTTACACCATCAAGATGAACGACAGTGAATCTGCAGCTCAGCTCCATGCCAGAATTCAGGAGCTGATGAACGGTCTATACACCATCGGTCACAAGGTAGAAAACCGTGACCTGATAAGGTACGCCCTTAACGCATTCCCAAGAAACACTTTGTGCATCTATAGTAGATGCGTACAAAGTTTCAAGGGATCTTTCTAAAATTAAGTTAGATGAACTATTTTCTGAATTAGAATTGCATGAGCAGACTAACTACAATCTGGCCGAGAAAGGCTTCGCTTTTGTTGCAGGTAAAGCTGGAAAGACAACCAAGAAGAAGCCACAACCTGCACCCGAGTCTGATTCAGACTCAGACTCAGAAGACAGCAAGGGAAATCGACCGAAGCTGGTTCGGCTAGCTGGGACTACTACAAAGAACTAAAGAACCAGACCAACAGAAGGAAAGCCAGCCGAAGAAAGGAAGAACCAGCTGAACCCTCAAATGAAAAGAACAAACCAAACGTGACCTGTTACGAATGCAAGAAAAAGGGTCACTACAAGACTGAATGCCCCAATCTGAAGGAAACAAAGAAGACGAGAAAGAAGAAGGCACTTCAGGCAACATGGGACGAGTCCTCCTCCGAAGAAGAAGAAGAGGTCCCACAGTCGAACCTGCTCGCACTAACCGCCTCAGAAGAAATCGAGACCGAGTCAGAATCGGAGCCGGACTACGGCAAACTTACATTTTCAGAGGATGGAGAAATAACTGTAAATGGTTTTTCTAGAAATCAGTTAAATGAATTAATTGCGTATCTTTCTCGAGACTTGGCGAAAGCTAAACTCCGAGTCGAATCTCTCCAACAGGAAGTAAAACTCCTGAAAGAGGGAGCTGACTCTGGATCCTTAACTGAGAAGGTTCAAGAAGGAACCTCTACTCAAGTTGAAAAACTTGAGAAAGAGAACTCCTCCTTGAAAACTCAAGTCAAGGACCTCAGAACAGCCTTAGAACGGTTCACTTCTGGTTCCAAGGGTCTTGACATGATCCTTGGAAAACAGAAGTCGGTTTTAAATCGATCCGGATTAGGTTATAGAACCAAGTCTAGACAAAGAACATACTATGCTGTACTGAACCAGTCCAGACCTAAAGTTCAGGCATGGGTACCCAAACTGTGCTTGAACAAACAAACTGGATCAAATTAATATTGGATCCCCAAGGACAAGATTCACATCTTGCCAAACCATTATCGTGGCTTTAGTCCAGGGGGAGCAAAATTAAAAATAATATTTATAGTTAGATAAATTTCAATTCTTATTTTCAAATCGCATGATTGCTTGTTTATTTAATTTCTGCAATTTACCATGCTTAGATTTAGGACTGGTTAGTTTAAGGACTAAACCAACTTAATTGAAATTTGAACAACATAGTATTGGGTGGCGGTGAGATGATAGTACGTTAGGAAAGCCTCTTCTAATAAGGTCAAGTATACTCTATTTGGTCTCTTTAGATTGGTGAAACTAGCCGAAGCTACCGATCCATGACCCAAACTAGTTAGACCAGAATTTTTCAAAAAATAATTTTGAAAATGAAATTTCATTAAAAGGCTTTGTCAAGGAAAGGGTTGATGATCCAATAAGGCTACGGCCAAAGAAAGCCTAGTGCCTCACCAAGACCTGGAAGCCAATTTTTGAAATTCAAATTATTCTTTGTCAAATTCGAATCTAACATAAATTTTCAGTTAATTGTAGATTTAAACATTTTTTAAAAAAAATTAAACTCAAAATCAACTGTTTTCAAAATTAATTTAAGTTTTTCAAAATAAATCATAATTTTTTCAAAATAATTCTATTTATCAAAACCTGTCTCACAAAACCTATAAGGCTAACATGATTGACAACCTTAGATTGAGTGAGATAGACTAGGTTGTGAAAATTAATTTAGGCTATTCCTGATTCTAATTGGATCCAAATCAACAAAACTCTTTATGTGTAGGAACATAAAGATTTGGACCAATGGATGTTGGATAGCGGGTGCTCCAAACACATGACTGGGGATAAATTGAAATTCACTAACCTCAAGTTCAAGAACCTAGGCTCAGTAGCATTTGGCAACAATGCTACACTCAAGGTGATTGGGTCAGGTAACATTGAACTTAAATCTGACTTTGTTATTAAAAAGGTTCTTTTGGTTGAAAATTTTAAATTTAACTTGCTTAGCATAAGTCAATTGTGTGATACTGGTTATGTAGTTACCTTTACCAATTCTAACTGCCAGATTAGAAACCTGCAAGACTCAGAAATCATGCTTAAGGGCACTAGGAAAAATAATGTTTACACTATAAACCTACCTCTAGTACTCAAATGCATGTTAACTCAATTAGAACAATCAAACCTCTGGCATAGGAGATTAGGTCACACTAATCTGAGAATAATTTCAAAAATCACCCAACTTGGCCTAATTAAAGGTATCCCTAAAATTAAGAATCATGAAAACATAATATGTAATCAAGGTAAACAAACCAAGTCTAATCACAAACTAATTCAGTCTGATCTAACTCAAACCACACTTGAGCTCCTGCACCTTGACCTATTTGATTCACATGGAGCCAAGTCACTAAGTGGAAACCGGTACTGCTTAGTAATAGTTGATGATTACTCTAGGTTTACCTAGGTTAGGTTTCTAAAGACCAAAGATGAAACCCTAAAACTGTTCAATGACTTTTCTAAGTTAATTGAAAATCAAAATGATACTAAAATCAAAAGACTTAGGAGTGACCACGGGGGAGAGTTTGAAAATCAACGGTTCGAGGAATTTTGTAAGGTAAATGGGTATGTACACGAATTTTCGTGTCCTAGAACCCCCAGTAAAATGGGATAGTTGAAAGAAAAAATAGAACCCTACAGGAAGTCGATAGGGCTATGCTCAACGAATTTAACCTAGCTAACCAATATTGAGCAGAAGCAATTAGTACGGCTTGCTACATCCAAAATAGGGTACTAATCAACAAACGACACAATAAAACACCTTATGAATTATACTACCATAGACTTCCTAACCTACACTACCTAACAGTCTTTGGGTGCAAAGTCCATATCCTAAACACCAAGGACTATCTAGGTAAATTCCAGTCTAAGTCAACCCCAGGCATCTTCCTAGGATATTCAACAACAAGCAGAGCCTATAGGGTTTACAACAAACAAACTAAGAAAACTGAAGAAACAATAAATCTAATATTTGATGAAGAAATCAACTCAAAATCTGATAATCCAGATCTAACTTCATCAAATACTGATCAAGAAGATAATGAACAAACTGTTGAACCTTTAATTGAACCCTTAAATGAACTAACTATTGAACCAACTAGTGAGTCAATTGAACCACCTATTGAACCAACTGTTGAACCAAATGTTGAATCAAATATTGAACCAAATCGACCAGCCGGACCTGAGGTTGAACCAAGTTCCAGAAAAATCAAGAAACCCAGACTTAGCTACCCAACTGATCAAATTGTGGGTGATCCAACTCTAGGAGTCAGAACTAGGTCTTCCTATAGAAACCTCAGTCAGATAGCAATGATTTCAAAAATAGAACCTAAGACTATAGAGGAAGCCCTACCTGATCCTGACTGGATCATAGCTATGGAAGAAGAGTTAGCCCAATTTGAGAGGAACCAAGTCTGGGAACTAGTACCTAAACCTGAGGGCAAATCCATCATTGACACTAAGTGGGTTTTTAGGAACAAGCTAAATGATCAAGGAGAAATAGTCAGAAATAAAGCCCGCTTAGTAGCAAAAGGATTCAGTCAAGTAGAAGGGTTAGATTATGACGAAACCTATGCCCGGTAGCTAGACTTGAGTCCATTAGGATGTTGTTAGCCTTTGCATCCCATAAAGGATTTAAACTCTATCAAATGGATGTAAAGTCAGCTTTTCTAAATGGGTTTATTAAGGAAGAAGTTTATGTAGGACAACCCCCAGGTTTTGAGGACTTAGAAAGACCTGACCATGTTTACAAACTCACAAAAGCACTCTATGGACTAAAACAAGCACCTAGGGCCTGGTATGAACGTTTATCAACCTACCTAATTTCTAAAGAATTTAAACAAGGACAAATTGACTCAACCCTATTTATTAAAACCTTAGGAAAAGAAATCTTTATTGCCCAAATCTACGTCGATGACATAATCTTTGGGTCCACCAACTCAAACTTCCTAAAAGAATTTGTTAAAATAATGGAAAATGAATTTGAAATGAGCTTAGTTGGTGAGCTCAACTTCTTTCTAGGGTTACAAATTAAACAAACTAGGGATGGAAACTATGTCCATCAATCTAAATATGCTAAGGAGTTAATAAAGAAATTTAAAATGGATAACTCCAAAAGCATAAGTACCCCCATGGCCACAAATGTAAAAATAGATAGTGACCCTGATGGTAAACCAGTAGACCTTAAACTCTATAGAAGTATGATTGGAAGTCTACTATACCTTACAGCCAGCAGACCTGATATCCTTTTTGCTGTAGGAATGTGTGCTAGATACCAAACATATGCTAAGGAAACGCACTTAGCAGCCCTAAAAAGAATACTAAGATATGTTAAGGGCACCCTAAATATAGGGATTTGATATCCTAGGACCTCAACCTTTGACTTGTTAGGATACTCAGATTCTGACTACGCTGGTTGTAAATTAGATAGAAAGAGCACAAGTGGAAGCTGCCAACTGTTAGGAAATAGTCTAGTAAGTTGGTGCAGCAGAAAACAACACTGTGTAGCTCTATCCACAACTGAAGCTGAGTATGTAACTTTAGGAGAATGTGTAGCACAACTCTTATGGATGATACACACTCTTAAAGACTTCCAGCTTAACTACACTCAAACTCAGGTATACATTGATAATATAAGCTCAATTAATCTGACTAAAAATCCAATCCAACACTCCATAACTAAACACATAGAAGTCAAACACCACTTTGTAAGAGATCACGTAGCCAGGGGTGAGATAGTCCTTAAGCATGTAGATTCTAAATCTAACTTAGCTGACATATTCACCAAACCCCTACCTGAATCTGAGTTCAGCTCACTAAGAAGGCAGCTAGGATTATGCTTGGTAGAATAGGCTTACTTTACTTCTGCTTTTCTGACTGCTTTACTTGATTTGAAAATCAGTTTCTAAAATAATTTTAAAAATGCTCTACTTAATTTTTAAAATCTTTTTACAATTTTAAAAGTCAATTTTCCGACTTAGTTTTATTTAAAAAAACTACCCCCTTCAAAACTAGGGCTTTTTCGCAAATGGACTTAGCCTAGGCCCTAACCCTAGAACTGCATGCACCTATAGATCTAGAAGTCAACATCTCACAAGCACCTTAGGGTACTTTTGACTGATAACCTAGAATGAGTTGAGATGCTTAGGTCTTTGCCTTAATTCAAGATGCTTTAAGTCAGTGCATCTGCAGTAATTGGGGCACTAAATACAACTTAAACAGTAATCAGGTTAAGTGTCAAGTTTAGAAAATCTAACTTGAATAGAACACTTAAGTTGACTAACCCTAGCAAGAACTACTGTTTATAACAGTTAGTAAGTAGCTATGTGGGTTAGACAGGACCCTACAGAGATAATTTAAAATGATTTGGTTCAGCTTATATCTTGAAATTGGTTCAGTACAGCACATTATTCTTGTGTTATAAACTTATGTAATTTTTTTTCCATATTGCTTTGTTTTTGATATATGGCAAAGGGGGAGAGATAGGAAAGGAGAGAAAGTTTAAAAAAAAATTCAAAACTTTATCCTTTCTTCAAAAAGTATTCAAAACTTTATTCTTTCTTTAAAAGTACTTAATCTAAGTTTTTTCAAAACTATTTCAAAGTACTTAATCTAAGTTTTTTCAAAACTGTTTCAAAGTACTTAATCTAAGTTTTTTCAAAACTGTTTAAAAGTACTTAATCTAAGTTTTTCAAAATTGGTTTTTTTATGTCTAAAAACTTAACCTAAGTTAATTTCAAAATTGGTTCTAAGTACTTGACCCAAGTAGTTTCTAAGTACTTATACTTAAGCTATGTTCAAATATCTCTAAGTACTTATTTCTAAACTTCTCTAATAGAAAAGTTTCTAAGTATAATGCTTCTAAAGTACTAAAGAGATTGAAAATTTTTAAGTATTTCTAAGAACCTAAAAACTTTAGAAGATATTTTAGAAATTTTTTTACTTGAAATTTTTTCTAAGTATAAATTTTCCAAAGTGCCCAACCAAATTCTTTTTGGAAAATATTTTTCTAAAATTTCTTTTGAAAAATGTTCTAAGTATTGAAAAATTAATTCCATCTTTAGACTTAGAAATTTTTTCAAACCCCCACGAACTTTTGAAAAACCTAGGGGGAGATTCCTTCCAGGGGGAGGAAACTAAACTGTTATATCACCTATCTTGATTAACTTAACTTTTTGAATCGGGTTGCCATAAATCAAAAAGGGAGAGATTGTTGGTGCAGACAGCACCCAAGTCGAACCTGTGTTTTGATAATGGCAAAAGGTTCAAAAGTTAAGATGTTATGTTTATCTAACATGCTACTTGAGTGTGCAGATTGAAGTCCTAGTGAAGGACTGCTAGGCACCTAGAGAAGGACTGCTAGGCATCTGAACCCTAAGACCTGGCGAAGGGCTGCTGGGCACCTAGCGAAGGACTGCTAGGAGTCGAAGACCTAGCGAAGGACTGCTAGGGGTCGAAGACCTAGCGAAGGACTGCTAGGCACCAGGCGAGGGATTGCTTGGAATCGAAGACCTAGCGAAGGACTACTGGTCACCAGGTGAAGGACTGCTAGGCACCTGGCGAAGGACTGCTGGGCAAAAGTCCAACCGGAGGAGCCAGTTGGCAACAGGTAAATTCTCCTGAGAGGAGTAGGTGAGGGCGCGTTCCCCGTCGAGGGAACAATAGGCATCGGTTCGACCTAGGGCTCCATTTGGGAGACCTAAAGTCAGAACCAAGATAGCTACGGCTGTAAGACTCACTAACATACTTGCTTTATCATGTTTGGTACTAACCCTGGATGCAGGACCGAAGGAACGAGTGTCTGCAGCTCAGAACGCCTCAAAGGAGAGAGGCAGCAGCTGGGTTGGGCGCCCGGAAGGTCCCGGGCGCCCTAGGTAAAGGACAAACAAGAGTTGAGCAAGAAAACGCTTCGGAAGCTCACTGGGCGGGGTGCCCCCATGCTCCCGGGCGCCCCCGTGCTCCCGGGCGCCCCGGGCTCAAGCCAACGAAGCGGATAGAGTTTAACTCAGCGAGAAGCCAGCGGACCGAGTCAACCCGGGCGCCCCCTACGTCCCGGGTGCCCCGGTCAAACCTCAGCCCGATCCTGGAGGGATAATGGCTGACTGAGAGTTTGCCGGATCAAGTGACACGTGGAGGGCGCCCCCAACGTCCCGGATGCCCCCAAGCTCACTATATCAGGAGCTCGACCCCCAAGGCTTCTCAACATATTCTTCCAACGCTACTACGCTCTTCGACTCAAGCGCTCTGCTCCGGAAACCTCCCATCTCGAGATTGAAGCGCCGACAACGACCCTCCGCTCTGAAGTACAATCCACACTGGGCATCCGTAACAAAAGAGCTTAATTTTCAGTTTACTGTACTACAACTATAAAATTTCTCTGTAAACATTTGCACACATATAGAATTGCCCGCAGTAAACGGTCAACGACCGTGGACCTTAGAGTAGGAGCTGACCGCGACTCCGAACCAAGTAAAATCGCTTGAGTTTGCGTTTGTGTTTCTTTATTTTCCGCTGCCTATTCTCTTTTCGAATCCGAAATGTTTTACGATATTCACCCCCCCCCCTCTATCGTTCTTCTCGATCCAACAGTTCTTAGTTAGATTAATTGAACTTATGTTATCAATGTAGACTTGGGTTTGGGTGTAATCAAGCTGGAAGTCCTTAAGAGTGTGCATCATCCATAAGAGTTGTGCTACACACTCTCCTAAGGCAACATATTCAGCTTTGGTTGTAGATGGAGCTACGCAGTGTTACTTTCTACTGCACCAACTGACTAGACTATTTCCTAAATATTGGCAGCTTCCACTTGTGCTCTTTCTATCTACTTTGCATCCAGCATAGTCAGAATCACATAATTGACTTATACTATGCAAATTAAATTTAAAGTTCTCAACCAAGAGTACCTTTTTAATCCCAAAATCTGATTTGAGTTCAATGTTACCTGACCCAATGACTTTGAGTGTAGCATTGTTACCAAATGCTACTGAGCCTAGGTTCTTGAATTTGAGTTTGGTGAATTTCAATTTGTCTCCAGTCTTGTGTCTGGAGCATCCGCTATCCAACATCCATTGGTCCAAATCATTATGTTCCTACACATAAAGTATTTATTGATTTGGATCCAATTAGAATTAAGGATAGCTTAAATTGACTTTCACAACCTAGTCTGCCTCACCCAATCTAGAGTTATCAATCACGTTAACCTTATGGGTTTTGTGAGACAGGTTTTAATAGAAGTAAAGATTTTATTTTGAAAAAATATGATTAATTTTGAAAAGTTGAATTAATTTTAAAAACAATTAAGTTTTAAATTTGTTTTGAAAAATGGTTGAATCTAAGATTAATTGAAATTTGTGTTAGATTCAAATATGACAATAGTAAAGTGAATTTGGTTTTCAATAATCGGCTTCTAGGTCTTGGCAAGGCACAAGGCCTGCTTTGGCCGTAGCCTTATTGGATCATCAACCCTTTCCTTGACAAAGCCTTTTATTGAAAATTCATCTTCAAGTTACTCCTTGAAAGATTTTGGTCTAGCTAGTTTGGGTCTTGGATCGGTAGCTTCGGCTAGTTCCACCAAAATAGCTTCCCTAACGTATTATCATCTCACCTCCACCCAATACTATGTTGTTCAAATTTTAGTTAAATCGTTTCAGTCCTTAGTCTAACCAGTCCTAGGTCTAAGCATGATAATTTGTAGAAATAAATAAACAATCAAGCATGCAATTCAAATTAAGGAGAAGAAAAAAATTTTATCTAGTTATAAAAATTATTTTTAAATTGGCTCCCCCTGGACTAAAGTCACGGTAATGATTGGGTAAGATGTGAATCTTGTCCTTGGGGATCCAATATTGGTTTGGTCCAGCTTGGTTGTTCAAGCAAAGTTTGGGTACCCATGCTTGAACATTGGGTCTAGATTGGTTCAATACAGCATAGTATAACCGTTGTCTCGACTTGGTTCCATACCCTAACCCAGATCGATTTAGAACGGGCTTCTGTTTTCCAAGGATCATGTCAAGACCCTTGGAACCTAAAGTAAATCGTTCTAAAGCCGCTCTAAGGTCCTTGACTTGAGTTTTCAAGGAGGAGTTCTCTTTCTCAAGCTTTTCAACTTGAGTAGTGGTTCCTTCTTGAACCTTCTCGGTCACGGTTCTAGAGTCAGCTTCCTCTTTCAGGAGTTTTACTTCCTATCGGAGGGACTCGACTCGGATTATGGCTTTCGCTAAGTTACGAGATAAGTAAGCTATTAACTTTGATAATTCAATTTCAGAATAACCACTGACCGTTATTTTGTCGTTCTCCGAAATTGTGAGCCTTCTGTCGTCCGTCTCTAATTCTGATCCGGTGTCGATATCTTCCGAAGCAGTTAAGGCGAGAAAGTTTGACTGTCGGGCCTCTTCTTCTTCTTCGGAGGAAGATTCGTCCCACGTGGCTTGAAGAGCGTTCTTCCTTTGAGTCTTCTTGGCTTCCTTTAGATTAGGGCACTCCGATTTGTAGTGTCCCTTCTTGTTGCATTCGTAGCAGGTCACATTTGGTTTGGTCATTGAAGTTGAACGTTCAGTTGGATCTTCCTTTCTTTGGCTGGCTTTCCTTCTGTTGGTCTGATGCTTCAGCTCCTTGTAATAGTCCCGGGCAAGCCGAACCAGCTTGGGTCGATCCCCTTCACTATCTTCTGAGTCTGAGTCTGAGTCAGACTCAGGTGCAGGTTGAGGCTTTTTCTTGGCTACCTTTCCTTGGGTTTTACCTGCAAGAAAAGCAATACCTTTCTCGGCTACAGTGCAGTTAGTCTGTTCATGTAATTCTAATTCTGAAAACAATTCATCTAATTTTATTTTTGAAAGATCCCTAGAAACTTTGTAAGCATCTACCATAGATGCCCACAGAGTATTTCTTGGGAAAGCATTTAAGGTATACCTGATAAGGTCACGATTTTCTACCTTGTGACCAATTGTGTGCAGGTCGTTCATCAGCTCTTGGATTCTGGCGTGGAGCTGTGCTGCTGATTCACCCTCATTCATCTTTATAGTGTAGAGTTTATTCAGCAGCAGATCCCTTTTGCTGATTCGGGTGTCGGAGGTGTCTTCGTGCAATTCAATTAGTTTGCTCCAGAGTTCTTTAGCACTGTTGAAGGGACCCACCCGGTTCAGTTCTTCCTTGGTTAATCCGCAATGCAGCGTTTGGGTAGCCTTTGCATCAGCCTCGATCTTTTTCTTCAGTGAGGCGTTGATAACTACCATTTTGTTGATAAATTTAGGCTCTCAAATCCATGTTTTGATCCACGATTATATGCTTAAGTTTGCATTTACTTAAGGTTTCATGAATTATCTCTATTTTAGCTTTCGATTCAATTCTTTCTATAATTGAGATATTTTGGGCATTAAATTTGAATATCATTTTGTAGGCTTCAAATGACCATGGACCTAGATCAGATTGGACCAGACTTGAGTCATAATTGGATCCGGATCAAGGTGATCAAGCCTTGGATTAATATGAGTCGTTCGATCAAAGAACGGCTAGATATGAGCCATCGGTCAACTTCTGATCAATCCAAGCTCAACATAGACCTAATCAAGTCCATGGATCAACATCTGAAAAGTTCATCCAAAACAGAAGCAACCTGACCGTTGGATCAAGCTCAAGAGGATCTAGACCATCCATTCAAAAGAAGGGAAGATCTGAGTCATCCGTCGCAGATCTGATTGATCTAGATCAAGGAGGAGTATATCAGAGCCACAGATCAAGATCTGGGAAGTTTGGTTCAGATCTGAGAAGATCCGACCGTTGGATGAGATCGGAACAATCACAGCCTTCTATATTTTCAATTGAGAATTTAAATTAGACTTCTTCTCCGCGCTAAGTTGTCGCGAGGTCGCGAGGTTGCGTAGCTGTAGATCGCCAGTTTCTTCTCAGTTCTTCATTTCTTCATCATTTTGCTTCTCGTTTTCTTCGTAGATCGCGTGCGACCAACATTGGATCTAGTTCTTGTCAAGATTTCCGATCATAGAGGTAATCTTCTTGTTCAATTTGCTAATCGTTTATGTTTTTGGAAGTTTAGGTGAGGGTGTCGCTGAGGCTCTATTTTCATCGAGTGATCCACTGTCGATCGCCAGATTTCCGACATCCAGAGAGCTATCGAAGCTCAGAGGGGTTCTCGGAAGTATTTGAAGGTTTCTGAGCGTCGATCGTCATCCAGTCGATCAAGATGGAAGAGATCGCGAAGTGATTTCAGCTACTGATCGTTTGCACCGATCGATCAGAGGTTCATCTGATCGGTCATTAGTCCGATCAAAGGAAGGCCTGATCGGTCCAGTGACCGATCAGGAAGACCAAGATGCACAAGTCGATTGCGAACTGAACTTGGGAGTTCTCCTTCAACGGTTTTTGAGTTCAGAGGGTTTCTATCTCAATCTTTGTGTGACGGCAAAGGGTAGTCTTTATTAGAAACTGATTTGATGTTTAATTAGGATAAATTTTAGTTGCAAGCATTTACTTTCTTCAGTTGCTCTAGCTTGTTTCCTTAACAATTCAAGTCAAGCTCTTAAGCCAAGTTTTGTTCTAGTTTCTTTAATTCTGCAATTAGTTTCATGTCATTTATTCCCTACAATTAGTTCTTTAATTTCGATTTAATTGTTGAAGTCGAATTGCTTAGTTCTTTTCAATAGGTTAAGAGTAGTTCTTGTAACGACCCGTAAAATTTTCTCAATATTTTCTTTAAAATATTGATCATGCCTAGATAGATTCTCGAGGAATATAGGGATACTAGTAGGAACCTTAGCATGATTATCCATGATTTTCTATATGGAATAAGAAGCTAAGTACTAATGGGCCTTACATGGGCTTTTCTAGTACCATGGTTATTAGTGGATCTTAGGTAGAATTTAATATAAATAGAAATGGGTTTCAATTAGGAATATTAGCATGGCTATTGGTGGGCCTTAGGGGGCATTGCCGAAAATAAAAGAAAAAAAATAAAATAAAATAAAAATAAAAATAAAGTGCATGCACCAAGGATTGAACCTTGGACCTAATATATCACCATGCATGTACTAACCAATTCACCTAGCAAGGGAGTGCTAGTGGAAAAGGAAGAGGATTTTAGTTGAGGCTAAAGGAAGTGAAGGGTCACCATGAGAGGTGGCATCATGTCTCTTCACTTGCCCCCTTCATTTGGGTATAAAAGGAGTAGGTGAGAAAGGAAGAGACATTGGAGTTACTCTTCTTCTTCTCTTCTTCCACCAAGGCTATTCCTCTCCCTCTTCTTCCTTCTTCTAGCCGAAACCCACAAGGGTTTGTCTCCCTTAGAAAAGCTTCACAAAGGACTCCATCTTGAAGATCCAAGGCTTTCTACAAGGCTACAAGGGCTAAGGAGAGGTCTAGGGTCAAGAAGGTTTCTTTTTATTTCTATTCAAGGATTATATCCAAGATAAGGAAAAGTAAGACTCCTGTGGTATAATAGTTTATGTTGTTTATCAAGATTTAAGATGTTGTTTGGGATTTATGTTGAGAAAACAAAGGATTAAGGCTTCTAAGATTTTCGGCCAAGCATGTTTTTGGGGCTAAGATGATGTTAAAAACCCCTCTTATGTTTCCTAATGTTTACTCATGATAAGTTAAGCATAAAAGTATGATTTGGGGAATTTTGTAGCACCCTAAAACCCCTTTAGGGTTTCGGCCACCATCTATGTACCATGGTTAGATTTAAAATTCAACCCTTCAAGCATGGTTAGTATGCTTTCTATGATATAATGGATATTAATGGTGACTTATATGAATTTTCCTATGGACTTATTACCCTTCTAGGGTTTTGGCCAATGCATGATTTAGGGATAGGACTTAGGGTTAAATCCAATCAAGGGTTCAAAAGGCTTCCTATGGCATCGTATGTAATGTATGGGCTTTCTTTTACTTATGGAACCTTTCATGTTGAATTGAATAATGGGGCCTTCTCCTATTGAACTTTCGGCCAAGACCATGATTTAGGGTTTGGGTTGGGTTAAGGTTTCAAGGATACTTGTTTATGGTTTACTATGATGTATGTATAGTGTAGGATCGATGCACGTGAGAGGGGGGTGAATCACGTGACTTTTTCAAAAAATCAGAGCGCTTTAAAAAGCGTGCACAGCGGAAAAATTAAAACACGAACGAAAAACCAATACAAACGACACAGGTAGTTTTACTTCGTTCAGAGCCTTCGGCGACTCCTACTCGAAGGCCTAGGTCCCTCGGACCTTTCCGTTGGGCAATCCACTAAAACTCTCTATCGGTAAACCCCGATAGAGTAGGCGAGTACAAAAGAATTGAAAGTGTGACAACCCCACACTTTCAAGTAATTAAATGTAATAAAGTATTAAAAAAAATTATGCTCTTCTTTTTACCGACGTCCGGAGTAGGTCGACTCTTTCGGGGCAGCAGGACGTCGTCTGCTCAAGGTGAAGCGTTTCCGGAGCAAGGCGCGAGCGTAGAAGAACTTTGAGGCGTTGGAAGAATTGTTTTCGGAAGCATGGGGTCGAGGGCCCTTTATATAGGGCCTGGGGGGGCGCCCCCCACGTGGCCTCTGATCCGCAGAGCTCTCGGTCGCGTCTGATCCTCTGGATTCGCTTTGACCGAGGCGCCCGGAGCGCTCGGGGCGCCCGGAGCGCTCGGGGCGCCCGGATTGACCGGGTCAAAGTCCTATCTCCTTGGCTTCGAGGGGTTCGATTTGAGGTATGCGCATGGGGGCGCCCGCAGAGCAGGGGGCGCCCGGGAGCAGCGGGGGCGCCCGGAAGCACCGGGGCGCCCGGCCCAGCATGTATTCGAACCCTCTTTTGCTTTACCTGTTTTGTATGGCCCTTGGGGGCGCCCGGGACACTCCGGGCACCCTACTCAGCTACTACCTCACTCCTTTGAGGCTATCTGAGCTGCAGACACTCCTTCCTTTGGTCCTGCATCCAGGGTTAGTCCAAAACACAATAAAACACAGTGTTAGATTATACAGCCTTAGCTGTCTTGGTTCTGACTTTGGTCTCCGAAATGGAGCCCTAGGTCGAACCGACGCCTACTGTTCCCTCGACGGGGAACGCGTCCTCTCCTACTCCTCCAGTGACTTACCTCACTTACCCTTTGTGCAGCTTTACTTGACTTCTTGACCCACCAGGACTTCCTGCCAAGGCTCAACCACCCTGGTCTTCCTGCCAAGTCTCAACCAACTTGGTCTTCAGCCAGTTGTCAGGTCCCGCGGACCCAACTGGACTTCCCGCCAGGACTCAACCATCCTGGACTTCAGCCTGGTGTCTGGTCCTAAGTCTTTCAACCCTGCACACTTAGTAAGGAGGTTAAAAACCAACAACCCTAACTTTAACCACTTTGTCATACATCAAAACCCGAGTTTGACCGTTAGTGCAAACTGCACCAACAATCTCCCCCTTTTTGATGTATTGACAACTCAGGTTAAAGTTAGAAAAAAAACAGCAGATATGAACTTGCATAAATATGCAAACAATATAACACAAGCATAGGTATGAAAGTTGCAGCACACAAGAAAGCAGAGGTAAATAAATATGAAATAAGCATGCTGTTTGCAATTTTCTAACCCTTTTACCCTACTCTCCCCCTTTGTCATTCATCAAAAAAGATATAAGCATAACAAGTTTAAGGGAGTAGAAATATAGGCTAAGTGTTAGAAAAAAACTAGTCTTAAATCTATTAACTTAGCTTTCAAAAAAAAATTTCTTTCAAAAAAGATTTTTTTTTTTGGAAAATATAATCTCAATCTTAATCAAAAAATATTTTTAGGGATTAGCTGAAACTCCCTCTCAATCTTTATCAACTTTTATCAAAATTTTCAAATGTATTTTGTCAAAAATGACATTTTGAAAAGGTGTTTTGGCCTCTGCTCCCCCTGGACCAAGTAATGATTGTGGTCCCTTTTCATGTGTCTAACCCTAGTTACTGACTAACTATCTAGATGATAGTAGTGTTCACTGGGTTAGTCAAGTCAAGTAATAATGTCTGGCTCAGTTTTTAGTGCAAGACTACTTGACTTGATCACTGTAATGTTGGTATTTTACGCCCAGACTTACTGTGATGCACTGACTTAAGCATTCGGAAGTCCAGGCAGTATCCTATGCATCTCACAACCGTTCTATGTTTTTGCAAACACAAACAAGTTAATCTTAATGTGTTTTGTGAGATGCGGCTACCTAAATCTATAGGTTCGTGCAATTCTAGGGGTCAAGCTTAGGCTAAGTCTGCCAGTTTTGAAAATCAAATTTTGAAAGACAATAAAGTTCTTGAAAAACAAGTTTGAAAAGTCTGTGTTTAAGTTAAATTTTAAAAGACAATAAACTTTTGAAAAACAAGTTTGAAAAAATCCATGTTTTTAAACTCACAAGCTTAATTAGTTAAACCAAACATCAACTTAAGCTTATCAGGTCAGTCCTAGTCTATAACACCCATTCCTATTAACCTTCTTAAGTTGCTAAATTCAGATTCAGGAAGTGGTTTGGTAAATATATCAGCTAGGTTAGACTTAGATTCAACATGGTTAAGTTCAATTTCTCCTTTATTTACATGATCTCTGACAAAATGGTGTTTGATTTCTATATGTTTGGTCCTAGAGTGGTGGATTGGGTTTTTGGTTAAATTGATTGAACTTAGGTTATCTATAAAAATTTTGACTTGTTTAAAATCTAAGTGAAGGTCCTTTAGGGTATGTATCATCCAGAGTAGTTGGGCTACACACTCACCCATAGCTATGTACTCAGCTTCAGTGGTGGATAGGGCAACACAGTATTGTTTTCTACTAAACCAACTAACTAGTGAGGGTCCTAGAAGTTGGCATCCACCACTGGTACTTTTTCTGTCCAATTTACAGCCAGCATAGTCTGAGTCAGAATATCCAATAAGCTCAAACTGGGCTGTTCTAGGGTACCAGATTCCTAATCTTTCTGTTCCTTTAAGGTACCTAAATATTCTTTTAACTAGGGTTAGGTGTGACTCTTTAGCACATGTTTGATACCTAGCACACATACTAACTGCAAAAAGAATATCAGGTCGACTTGCAGTTAAGTAAAGTAGGCTTCCTATAGCACTTCTATAGTACTTAAGGTCAACAGGTTTACCTTTTAGGTCACTATCTATAGTTTGATTGGTAGCCATTGGTGTCTTAATCTCTTTTGTATTATTCATTCCAAATTTTCTAAGTAGTTCTTTTGTGTATTTTTGTTGATAGACAAAGGTACCCTCACTGGTCTGTTTTATTTGTAGCCCTAAAAAGAAAGTTAATTGACCTACTAAACTCATTTCAAATTTAGTTTCCATTATCGTTGTGAAATCTTGTAAAAAGTCTGAGTTAGTTGAGCCAAATACTATATCATCTACATATACTTGGGCTACAAAAATATCATTTTTTAGGGTTTTAACAAATAGTGTTGGGTCAATTTTGCCTTGGTTAAAACCTTTTGAAACTAAGTAGTTAGACAGTCTTTCATACCAGGCCCTAGGTGCTTGCTTAAGTCCATATAGGGCTTTCTTAAGTCTAAAGACATAGTCAGGGTGTTCTAAGCTTTCAAAACCAGGGGGTTGACCTACATAAACCTCTTCTTTAATTAGGTCATTTAGGAAGGCTGACTTAACATCCATTTGATAAAGCTTAAATCCCTTATGGGCTGCATAACTTAAGAGCATTCTAATGGATTCAAGTCTAGCTACAGGGGCATAGGTTTCATCATAATCAAGACCTTCTACTTGGCTAAACCCCTTAGCTACTAGCCTAGCCTTATTTCTTACTGTTTCACCTTGTTCATTAAGTTTATTTCGAAAAACCCATTTGGTCTCAATAAACTTTTTGTTTTTAGGTAAGGGTACTAAATCCCAGACTTGACTACGTTGAAATTGAGCTAACTCCTCTTGCATGGCAATGATCCAATCAGGGTCAAGTAAGGATTCTTCTATAGACTTAGGTTCAATTTTGGAAATCAGAGCTATCTGACTAAGGTTCCTAAAAGCTGATCTAGTCTGAACCCTTAGTTCTGGATCACCTATGATTTGATCAGTTGGGTGGGCTGAGCTAACTCGAACAGTTCTGGGTTAGTTAGGTTCAGTTTCAGGTGTGGGTTCAGTTAGATCATCGTTTTGGTCCTCAATTGGCCTTTTATCAGGGTTAGTACTGGATCTAACAAAGTCAATTGGTTGGTAGGTGGTCTGATCAGAGTTATTTGGGTCAGATTTTTCATCAAATTTTACATTTGTAGTTTCTTCAATTTTTAGGGTAATTTTGTTATAAACTCTATAGGCTCTACTGGTAAGGGAATAACCTATAAAGATACCTTCCTCAACCTTAGAAGTAAATTTTCCTAAGTGTTCTCTAGTATTTAAGATATAGACTTTACATCCAAATACTTTAAGGTATTTAATGTTAGGTTGTTTGTTATAATAGATTTCAAAGGAGGTCTTTCCTAGGTTTTTAATTATAGTTATTCTATTTTGTACATAACAAGCTGTACTAACAGCCTCAGCCCAAAGGTATTTAGGTGAGTTGTATTCATTTAGCATTGTTCTAGCTGCTTCTTGTAGTGTTCTATTTTTTCTTTCTACAACTCCATTTTGTTGAGGTGTTTTAGGGCAAGAGAATTCGTGATGGTAGCCATTTTCTAGACAAAATTGATTAAATTTGTGATTTTTGAATTCTCCGCCATTATCGCTCCTAAGTCTTTTGATTTTAATCCCTTTTTCATTTTCTGTTAATTTACAAAATTGAGTGAGTGTATCAAAAGTTTCATCTTTATTTTTTAAGAATTTTACCCAGGTAAATCTTGAATAGTCATCTATAATTACTAGGCAGTATAGGTTCCCATTAATTGATTTAACCCCATGTGAGTCAAATAGGTCTAGGTGAATTAATTCCAGAATTGACTTGGTTTGAGTTTGATTAGTTGGTTTGTGGGTTGACCTAGTTTGTTTTCCTTGTTGACAAGCATTACATAAGGTTGACTCAAGGTTAGATAACTTTGGTAGGCCTCTAACTAAACCATTTAGTTTAGGTAGTTTTCTGAAGTGAGTGTGTGAAAGTCTCCTATGCCAGAGCCAAGTCTCATCCTTATGGGTTAAGAGGCAGTTTTCTAAGGGACAGGTTAACTTAATTTCATAAATGTTATTGTGCCTAAGTCCTCTAAGTGTGATGTTTGGGTTGTCATTGTGTTTGATCAGACATTCATTGGATAGGAACCTAACCTTATAACCAGTGTCACACAATTGGCTAATGCTTAGTAAATTGAAGTTGAAATTTTCAACAAGTAATACATTTGTTATTATGAAATCAGACTCAAGTTCAATATTGCCTAGGCCAATTACCTTAAGTTTACCGTTGTTTCCAAAAGCAACGGTCCCTAGTCTTTTGTACTTGAGTTCTGTAAATTTGGTGGGATCCCCAGTCATGTGTCTGGAGCATCCACTGTCAATGATCCATTTGTTTTCCTACAGTTAAGTAAAAGGTTTAGACTTTAGGTTAAGTTTTTGAATTTTAAAAAAAATTTAAGAAGATTTAAAAACTTGAGTTTGAATTTTAAATTTGAGTTATGTTAATTTTAATTTTGAATTTGATTTTTATTTTGAATTTGAATTTTTTGAATTTGAATTTATTTTTTTGAATTTGAATTTGAATTTTAATTTTGAATTTGAATTTTATTTTTTGAATTTGAATTTGAATTTTAATTTTGATTTGAATTTTATTTTTTGAATTTGAATTTTAATTTAATTTTGATTTGAATTTTATTTTTTTTGAATTTGAATTTGAATTTTATTTTTGAATTTTAATTTTAATTTTAATTTTAATTTTTGAATTTGAATTTGAATTTTAATTTTTGAATTTGAATTTTATTATTTTTTTTTTGAATTTTAATTTTAATTTTAATTTTAATTTTTGAATTTGAATTTGAATTTAAGTTTGAAAGTTGAGTTATCAATCAATAATTTGAATTTGGTTATCTTTATTCATCTCACTCGGTCTAAGTCATCAATCAAGGGAGTCCTATGATTTTGTGAGATGATTTTGAGTTTGTTTAGAAAAGTTAACTTGACCTTGTGTTAGATCCAAGTTTAACAAGTAGTAATTTAAAAGTACACTTCAATAATTGGCTTCCAGGCCATGGCGAGGCACAGTGGCCTTCTTTGGCCGAAGCCTTATTGGAGCAACAACCATTTTCTAGGCAAAGCCGCTTAAAGAAGTTGGACTTTTAACTTACTCATTGAAAACCCTGGTACTAAATAGTACAAGAGTCAAATTAACTTTGAAGCTAGTCCTAAGTGCCCACCTGGGCAAAGGCTGATTTTGAGGTGCCAACTAGTTTGGAGCCTCCCCCTAAATTGTAGACTGGGTGTCTAGGGTCAATGTAATGGATGTCCCTTTTTGGGACATAAAATTGATTCTGACCTACTTGCTTTGTTAGATAAGCTTTCGGAACCCACGCTTTTCGTTGATTTTTGCGGGGGTGGATAAAGGAGATAAAGGATCTTTGGGTCGATCTTGATTTATATCCTATCCCAGATTTGTGTACATGCCCTTTTGTGATCCAAGAATAAGGTCAAGGTTCTTGGATCGGGTTGTGAAAGTTGCTAGTAGATCCTTAAGTTTTAGGACTTCGCCCTTTAGGGTTGAGTTTTCAGTTTTCAAGCTCAATTAATTTTTGATTTTGAGTTTGTTCAGTTAATGTTCTGGTATTAATTAATTGCTCCTTAAGGTCTTGATTTTCCTTAAGGAGCTGGTCATTTCTAGATTCAGATGCAACAATTTTTTATTTAAAGCAGAGATAATCTTAAAAAAATTTTGATTAACTGAATCTAAATATACCTTAGTCGAGTCGTTCGAAAAGAGTCCGATCTCTTGACTCGACTCGTATTCGGAATCTTCGTCGTGCTCTGAGTCTGACCCGGGTCCGGTTGCCATTAGTGCGAGATAGTTTGAGTTCCTTGGTGGTTCATCGTCGGAGTCGTCTGTGCTGTCGTCCCAAGTGGCTTGAAGAGCCTTCTTCTTCTTATTCTTCTTGGGTTGATTCTCCTTTTTGTAGGGGCATTCGTGTTTGAAGTGTCCTTTTCTGTTGCAGCCGAAGCAGGTTATTTTACTTTTGTCTTCACTGCTGGTGGGCTTCATTATCCTCTGGAGATCCTTTCTTGAGAACTGGCTTTTCTTTTTGGCGAAGACCTTCCTTACTAGGTTGACCATTTGTTCCTCATCATCTGGGTCTGAGTCTGACTCTTCTTCTGATTCTTGAATTTTCTTCTTTGACTTGCCTTCTTTTGAGGAACCTGCAAATAAGGCAAACCCTTTCTCGGCCTTGGCGTTAGTCTGTTCGTGCAGTTCTAATTCACAAAACAATTCATCTAAATTAATTTTAGAAAGGTTCCTAGAAATTTTATAAGCATCTATAATAGATGCCTATAGTGAATTTCTAGGGAACGCATTTAAAGCATACCTTATGATGTCTCTGTTTTCTTGTTTATGCCCGATTAGGTGGAGTCCATTTAGTATGTCCTTGATCCGGGCGTGAAGTTGGCTTGCAGATTCTCCTTCCTGCATTTTTATGTTAAATAATTTATTTAAAAGTAAATCCCTTTTTGATACCTTTGCATCAGAGGTGCCTTCATGTAGTTCAATCAATTTGTCCCAGAGCTCTTTGGCAGATTCAGTTGGGCCGATACGGTTCAATTCCTCTTTTGTTAGTCCGCACTGGAGGGTGTTCTGCGCCTTGTACTCAGTCTGGGCCTTTCTCTTCATATCAAGGTTCCATCTGTCAGGCTTCAGTGGTGCATTGTTTCCCTCGTCCATTGGTGGTTCGTAGCCATATTGCACCGCGAACCATTGATCCATGTCTGTCTTTAGGTACACCTCCATTCTTCGTTTCCAGTAAGGGAAGTCTTCCCCATTGAAGAGTGGAGGACGGGCAGTGCTAAACCCTTCACCTTGAGCCATCTGAAATAGACCACACAAAAACTTGTCCCAAGACTAGGTCTTGGATTAGTAGTGTGGTAGGAAAAGGAGAAGAGAGAGAAAGAGCGACTCGAAATGGTGTTGCACCAAATTCGAGTAAAATCAAACGAACGAAAAAAAATAATCCAAATCTAGGCAACAATACCTAATTTAGATCATGTGTAGCGGAAAACCAAAAATCGAAAAAAAAACTGGATTTCCCCCGCTCTTATGGTGGTTGCACCGATACAGAGCGAACCAGGCTCTGATACCACTTGTAGAATCGATGCACGTGAGAGGGGGGTGAATCACGTGACTTTTTCAAAAAAATCAAAGCGCTTTAAAAAGCGTGCACAGCAGAAAAATTAAAACACGAACGAAAAACCAATACAAACGACACGGTAGTTTTACTTCGTTCGGAGCCTTCGGCGACTCCTACTCGAAGGCCCAGGTCCCTCGGACCTTTCCGTTG